>PVJN01002329.1:0-119279 GCA_004026805.1 Lasiurus borealis
TTCCTTCCCAAACCGGTGGAAACTCAGCAATTCACCTGTGGGTTCTCGCTCACCTTCCTATGATGGTATCGGAACGTGGGGAGGTGAAAAGAATCCTAAACCCAATGTATACCTACACATTATTACACAAAGTAATCCACTGGCTGCTAAGTCTGCAGAATAGACAAGCATTCTATGGCAAAATTATGCATTATATCATAAAATACATTTTATTTTTCTTTTTTTTTAATATATTTTATTGATTTTTTTACCGAGAGAAAGGGAGAGGGATAGAGAGTTAGAAACATCAATGAGAGAGAGAGACATTAATCAGCCGCCTCCTGCACGCCCCCCACTGGGGATGTGCCCGCAACCAGGATACATGCCCTTGACCGGAATTGAACCTGGGACCTTTCAGTCCGCAGGCTGACACTCTATCCACTGAGCCACACCGGTTGCGGTTAAAATGCATTTCCAACACCTTTAACTGACAACCTGTTAAATGGTGCTCGTCTCATGAGTCACTCAGGAAGACACCCATTAAATCGTAATGAAATACCCATCCATGCTCACCATATTGGCTGTGTTTTATGTCTGGAAGCAACAAACGTGGGTGGAGGTGCAGGGGAACAGGGACTCCCAGGCCAGGCTGGTGAGGTTTGAGTCAGCACATTGGGCAAGTTACACGCATGTCAGCTCAACGCATACGTACAAATAAGCAAGTCCACTCACACGTATAAAACAAACGAAACAGCGTGCCTTTCTGCATCAGGACGCCTGTGGGGGAACGCTAGTGGCGTTAGCACAGACAACAGCCAGACGGAGAGCAGGTGGGACCTGGATCTGCAGTCAATGCTCACATAAGGCGGGAGAGCAATCCGATGAAGTACCACGTGGATATGACTGTGGCTGAAGTGCAGCAGTAAGAAACACGTGGTGGAGCTCAAAGGAAATGTTTAATGAGAGAAGAAAGAGTAAAGTAATGACAGAATGAGAGGAAGGAAGGGAGGGAGGGAGGGAGGAAAGAGAACGAGAGAAAGGGAAAGAGGGAGGGAGGGAGGGAGGAAGGGAAGAAGGGAGGGAGGGAAGAAGGAAGGGAGGGAGGAAGGAAGGAAGGGGAAGGAAGGAGGGAGGGAGGGAAGAAGGAAGGAAGGAAGGAAGGAAGGAAAGAGGAAGGGAGGGAAGGAAGGGAGAAAGAGAGGAAAAGAGGAAGTGAGAGAGGGAGGGAGGAAGGAAAGAAGGGAGGAAGGAAGGAAGGAACCCACACCCACACACAGACCAGGTCAGAGTGTAGACCACACCCACACACAGACCCAGGTCAGAGTGGGGCCTGCCAGGGGTGGGCCCTCAGGGAATCAGACTCAGGAAAGACTTCTCTCTGCCCATGGACTGAGAAACCACACCGGCTTTTGGCATGTCCACTCACAGGATTTTGGGCCAGAAGCTGAGCATCCATTGCACTTAAACAGGATGTCCATGAACTGATCTGTTCCCACCCTGCCAGCCTGGGCCATAGGATGAAGCAACCCTGCCCCATGCATGTGTTTAGATCTAAAGCTTTCAGGGGAAATGCAGACTACATGGTGGGCTTCTCAGAAGAGGAAGAGAAATAGGAGAGGAGAGGAGAAGAGAGGAGAGCAGAAGGGAGGAAAGAAGGAGAGAGGTGTCTCTCTGTGTGCACTCTGAGGACGCCCTGCGGACCTGAGAGGAGGCAGGAGGTGAGGGCAGGGCAGGGTCTCCCCAGACAAGGCCCTGCTGGCTCCGGATCCACATTCACCCCCGGGACGGGAGGAAACAAATGTTTGCCGCTTAAGCCCAGAGTCTATGAAGTTCTGCTCCGGCAGCTGAGAGAGAGAGAGAAGTACGGCTCCACCATATGCCGGGAGAGCAGCGAGCCAGAAATATTTATAAAGCACACTAAAGTATACCGTAATTATAAATATTTAAAATGTGAAATTAAAGATATGAATAACAAAATTTGGCAGAACAAAGAGATGGAAGTGAGGCAAACGTTTGTTGTTAATTTGCTCATTTTTCACAGCAAAAAAAAACAGTAGATGTGATGAAATCTGGAAAAATAAAGACATAACTCTGAAACTAATAATTTTTATCTAGTTTTTTAAGTTCAGGAGGATTCTGTTCAAATATAATATCAGTGGTGATTCGGAGCATTGGCGTTTCCATTAAGTAAAATTTTTGGGAAAGTAATCTTCAAGGTCAGGCACCTGACCTAAGATTCACTCAGCAGTTCCGGAGGCTCCATCACATTCACAGCATCGCGTCTGAGATTCTATCTTTGTTCTGTTTGCTGCAGCTTTAGTCGTCAACAGAGACCACCACATCCTTAGCATATTCCCTCAGCAAAGAGTCCTGAGGCCTTCAAAGCAGGGCAAGGAGAAGAATCAGATATAGTTGTTGTTTATTCTCAAAATTGATTTGCGAGAGAGAGAGGAGAGGAAGGGAGAGGGAAGGATAGATTTTTTTTTTTAACTGATTTTGGAGAGAGAGGAAGGGAGAGAGGGTGAGAGTAACATTGATTTGTTGTTCCACTTACTAGTATTAATACATCTGCCGCCCACCCACCCACCCCTTCTTAACCCCTGAGTGTGATCAGGACTCACAGGTACTGCTGTGCATTCATGATTTCAATGCTGAAAGTCAAACCTTCTTTTAGAACAGTAGTTCTCAACCTGTGGGTCTCGACCCCTTTGGGGGTCGAACGACCCTTTCACAGGGGTCCCCTAAGACCATTCGAAAACACTATTTCCCATGGTCTTAGGAACCAACACCACCACTCCTCGGTGTAGCAAAGTGCAGCAATGTAGTTTACTGTTGTCATATGAAGACTATTGCCCATGCTACACCACGATTCAAGACAACATTTCATTTATTTGTAATGAGAAATAAATATTTCACAATATATAATTACATATTGTTTTTGTGATTAAGCACTATGCTTTAATTATGTTCAATTTGTAACAACGAAAATACATCCTGCATATCAGATATTTACATTACAGTTCATAACAGTAGCAAAATTACAGTTATGCAGTAGCAACGAAAATAATTTTATGGTTGGGGGTCACCACAACATGAGGAGCTGTCTTAAAGGGCCGGGGCATTAGGAAGGTTGAGAACCACTGTTTTAGAAGAATCGTAGATGGCCATGTGCCAGAGGTGCAGACTTAGGTATGGTCTCCGTAAGAGACTTCTCTAGGCTACAAGGAATACTTTTTGAGGGATCAAAGCTGTCCATTTCTGACCATGATAAATTGTGAATAAATTATAAGACATTATAAGATGTGTAATAAATAAAATAAAATAAAATTATTTTGGTCTACGGTGTAGCCAGCATTGAACTAGATTATTTCCTTATGGCTGTCTTTTACATGTGCTTGTGGTCTTTTAACATGCTTCTACACGTTTGTTAAAAAGAGAAAACTAAGAACATTCCTTCCAGGTCAGTTAATTTATTCCCTCTGCATGTTACTGCTGTTTTCAGCCAACGGTTGTTTAAAACGATAGAACTTCAGTTTTCATTACACACATAGACAACTCTGTTTTATGAAGCCGGTTGACAAAGTTACTCTGAGTGACGGTGTAATAAGAATGTTAAATACTACTGGGGGAGGGAAAGGAACACAGGAACAACATCAGAAGCCTGTAATTTCTTGTTAAAATTGCTTGGAACATACATTAATAAAATTACGTCAGGGCCATGGCTGGGGTGTTCAGTGGTTAGAGCACCAACCCAGGTACTACAGAGGGTTGGGTTTGATTCCTGGTCAAGGGCATGTCACTGGGTTGCGGGTTCTATCCTTGTCTCCCCTCCCCCCAATCAAGTCATCTGTTGGGAGGCAACCAATCAATGTGTTTCTCACATGGATGTTTCTCTCTCTCTCTTTCTCTCCCCTCTTCTTCCCTCCCTCCCACTCTCTCTAACCATCAGTGGGAAAATATCCTTGGGTGCGGATTATCATAAATAATAAATAAATAAATAAATAAATATTGATAATATTTTATGATAATCTGTTACATTTCTTCCCCTATCCCAGCACTGCTCCAGGTTTTTAAATTAGTGGACTTATCATAAATAAATACTGAAATTATTTATCTCATCGATAAAAGACAAGCCACCTTTAAATTATTTAAGCAGAATTAATGGCATTTGGCACCAATGTTTACTTCATGAAGCAGCTTTATTCTGTAAGTGAAGACTGCATTTTGTTGGACAAAATAATGACCTAAGCTCTACCATGACATTTCCTGCACAGCTTCCCAATAAATTGCACCAGGTGCTTTTGTGTGTGTGTGTGTGTTTTCACAAACGGTGGATCTATTAGACTAAAAAATATATATTTCTTAAAATTTTCTCTTAAATACTGAAAATAGGAGTAACTTCGAGTGACAATAGCAGTCATCAATGCGAGAAAAGCCTATGAGGTCATTTGGAAAATAGAAAGCGTTGGGTGAAATCATATCACTACACGAAAGAACAAAGTCAATTTATCCAGCATAGAAATTGTTGAAAATGAATAATACAGTTTTTCTTTTGAAAATGTAATGTTAATGTTGAGACACATGTGACCGGGATGATTTACGAGTATGTACTATGCCGCTCTGCTCCCTAGTTAAAGAAAATAATTAACAGAAGTAACGTTTTCTGAAAACAGCCAAGCCAGTCACGTTCACAGGCCTTCTCTGGGAGTGAGAGAGGAAGTTCGTGTTTAACAGCCATGGGTGAGGGCAGGCAAAGGAGGGAGTCCCTTTTACATGACGGAAAAATAACGTTAATGCTGATGTAGTAGAGAAATGTGAGTCATCGCTCATAGGACATTAAATGCATCTGAGAGATATATCTGGTTAAAAAAATATATAGGAAAAATATAAAGGAACAAATCTATCTTTAGAAACCAAGTTGTTTTTATAAAAAAAAAAAAACATTTTTTAAATTAAAAGAACATTCAAGGGAACCGTCTTGCCTAGTTTTAAGGGCCTGCGTGTGGGAGTGGGGAGACCTGCATCCGACCCCAGCTCTGAAGGATTTCTCGGTGTCACCTCTACGATCCATCACTTCCCTGCGCCGAGCTCCCTTTACGTGAAGAGGAATGATAATTACTGGAAAGAGCTTGGAGCCGTGCTTCATATTTAAGAAAAAAAAAATCAGGAAATTGTAGGTAATTTTACCATGTTTATTGCCAAGGACATGAAACGTGATGTTATTCTCCTTTGGATAATTTTTAATACTCATGCAGGCGGCCTATAAATTATGTAAAATAACACATCTGAATATTATATTGAATGTTTAACGTGAAGACTGGGTGTGTTTTTTTTTAAGGTAATAAAATTTTAATATCTGATTGATGGAGAATACGAATACTCTCACACGCTAATGCATGAACGTTTTAAAAAAAAATTCCAGGTTGAACAGTCTAGGAGAAAGCTGAAGATCAGGCTATTCCATCACAAGCTCTTACTCATTTTTCTTCAGAACTCGGCCTGCTCTCGGTTCTGCACACTTGCTGACTTTACCTGGAGCTTCCTTATTCCTTTCCTGGACACCATGGTTGTCTCCGAATTGCCCTCCCGCAGCCAGCCCCTCCCCAACAGCCCATCTCCCCAATCGCCAATAATCGTGCTGCTAACACCATTTTCATCATCCGAGTCCCCTATTTTGTCAACACCCTTCTCTCTTCCTTCTCCTAATTCTGGTTATAGACCGAACGGCGAGTTTTTCAAAATCTAGTCCCAATCAACATTTCCAACCAGAAACTCAACACTCAGTCCCAGAACCCGCCATTCCAATCGCCGACAACGACTCATGGCCTCGTTGGCCATAGCGGATAAAGGGCTTTGCCTGTCTTTCTCCTCTGCTGGGCGAGCATGCTCCACCTGCCTCTTCTCTTTCCCTCTAAAGCAGTGGTTCTCAACCTTCCTAAGGCCGAGACCCTTTAAGACAGTTCCTCATGGGGTGGTGACCCCCGACCATAAAATTATTTCCGTGGCTACTTCATCACTGTCATCTTGCTACTGTCATGAACTGTCATGTAAATATCTGATAGGCAGGATGTATTTTCATTGTTACAAATGGAACATCATTAAAGCATAGTGATTAATCACAAAAACAATATGTAATTATAGATTGTGAAATATTTACTTCTAATGACAAATAAATGAAATTTCGTCTTGAATCGTGGTGTCGCATGGGCAACAGTCTTCCTTAGGACAACAGTAAATGACATGGCTACACTTTGCTACACCGAGGAGCGGTGTGTTGGTTCCTAAGACCATGGGAAATAGGTGTTTTCCAATAGTCTTAGGCGACCCCTGTGAAAGGGTCATTTGATCCTCAAAGGGGTCGAGACCCACAGGTTGAGAACCACTACTCTAAAGCCTCAGTTCATCGTTTACCTTTCCCCAAGTCTCCTCTAAGTCTCAGGGAAGGCATATACCTCATTCTGTATTAATGACTACACTGTGGTCAACATTCTACTCTATTTATCGCACAAAAACAGACTGATTTCGCCACGCTTCCTTATAAATCTCTCTTTTATTGTCTTTTTCCTCATCTGTAAAGGATTCCAAAATTTCCTCCAAATCAGAAATGGCCACTGAAAAGATGCAGCATTGCCACGTTCTGTTTCGAGGAAGCAACTCAAGTCCCACTGGCAACGTCACTCTTTCCCACTCACCCGTACGCATTCTGAAAGCTGGTCGTCCACCAAACACCACCACAAAGAGGAGGAAACGGTATTGATTTACTTTAAATGTTTAATAGAATTAAATGATTTAAAAGCATCGGTTTTATTGGGCCTCGGCGTTCCAACCAGCACGGTATCCAGATGGAAATCTCATAGTTTTAATGAGTGCTTTTCGATACTTTAAAACTCTACCTACGTCTCATTGCTTTTAAACAACCCCATAAGCCAGGGGTTTTTACAGGAAGACACAACCTTAGAGTACAGCACACCCTCTACTTATTAATGAAACATTACACACTTTTAACAGGAACCGTATTTTAAAAAGCCCATGGCTCCTGATATTAAGAAATAATTTCATAAGGGAAAAAATAATTTAATTTGAAAATTGTTTGCAGACAATCTGACTCCAGAGAGCAATAAAAACTCTTTAGATGAAAAACGTGTTGCTGCTCTAAGGATCTAAATATTCAGGGACGATGCGTAACCACACTGTAGGAATTCACCCTAATGAGCTGACAACTTATGTCCAACCAAAACCCTGAACGCACGAGTGTTGACAGCAGCTTTCTTCACCACGGCCAGCATTTGGTAGATCAAAGGCGAGACAAACCGTGGGGTATTTCCGTACAGGAGCGTTATTCAGGCCTTCAATGAAATAACAAGACGTGGGGAAGTCTCTTTTTTTTAAATATATATTTTATTGATTTTTTGCAGAGAGGAAGGGAGAGGGATAGTTAGAAACATCGATGAAAGAGAGACATCGATCAGCCACCTCCTGCATGTCCCCCACTGGGGATGTGCCCGAAACCAAGGTACATGCCCCCAACCGGAATCGAACCCAGGACCTTTCAGTCTGCAGGCCGATGCTCTATTCCAGTGGTTCTCAACCTTCCTAAGGCTGCGCCCCTTGAATACAGTTCTTCATGTTGTGGTGACCCCCAACCACACAATTATTTTCCTTGCTACTTCATAACTGTGATTTTATTACTGTTATGAATTGTAATGTAAATATCTGATATGTAGGATGTTTTAGGTGATCCCCCAAAGGAGTCGCGACCCACAGGTTGAGAACCATTGCTCTATTCACTGAGTCACACCGGTTTCGGCTTGGAAGGGTCTTAAAAGAGCATTGCTACGTGAAAGACGTCTGTCTCCAAGAGCGATACTCTACACCGTGTTGAGTACATGCCATCTGGAAAAGGTGAACACCGCGGAGAGAGAAGAAGAACAGTGGTGGCTGGGGTGAGGGCGTGAGGGGGTGAGTGTAGGAACAGCAGAGCACAGGATATGTGGAGCGTCACGGGAATGGGCTACATTGGATGATGCTGACACGGTGGGCATGTGATGTCACGCATTTGGTCAAACCCACATACTTAGCCCTGAGGTGAGCTTTGTCAACATCCGTCACTCATGTCCAAGCACTGGCCCCATCACTGTAATGCAGGGACCACAGCGATGCACGATGCTATGGGGAGAGGGGATATGGTCCTCCTTGTACTTTCCACTCAACCTTTGTGCAAACCCCAGGCTGCTATAAAATATTCATTTAAGCCGAGACCGGTTTGGCTCAGGGGATGGAGCGTCGGCCTGTGGACTGAAGGGTCCCAGGTCCGATTCCGGTCGGGGGCATGTACCTTGCTGGCGGGCACATCTCCAGTGTGGGGCGTGCAGGAGGCGGCAGATCGATGTCTCTCTCTCATCGATGTTTCTGACTTTCTATCCCTCTCCCTTTCTCTCTGTAAAAAAATCAATAAAATATATTTTTAAAATATTCATTTAAAAGCAAAATGTCACTGTGTGAAGTTGTTAGGGACCTTGAGTTTCAAAGCGTTGAGAAAACCACGATGTGTTTCTCTCATATACATCTGCAGGATTTCCTTGCCCAGACTGCTTTGGCTGAGGGGAATGAAGCGTCGGCCTGTGGACTGAAAGGTCCCAGGTTCGTTTCCGGTCAAGGGCATGGACCTTGGTTTCGGGCACATCCCCAGTAGGAGGCATGCAGGAGGCGGTTGATCAATGTCTCTCTCATGGATGTTTCTAACTCTCTATCCCTCTCCCTTTCTCTCTGTGAAAAATCAATAAAATATATTTTAAAAAAAAGAAAGAAAGAAATCTGCCTCCTCCTCATTTTAAGGGTGGGTCACTGGGATGGCCGACCCAGGTGGTTTTTTAAAAAGAATCCATCGAATCTAGGACTTGCCAAAACCTTTCACATTCCCACAGGTAGACATGCAAACACATGCATTACAGGCAAGTGTGAGTGTCCGCAAACACAGTCAGCAGAAGGCCCGGTGAGTTTTACACGGCATCTTCATTGCTATTTGAATGGTTAGCTGCTTGACGGTTCTAAAAAGCTGCTCTTAGAAACCTGTACTTTCCCTCTTTCACCTGAAAACAAAAGGAGAGGAGGCTTTCGTAGGCTAGGAACCTTGTTTTATTTTTCTTTATCTGGAGGTGGTGTCTGTCTTGTCACGTGAAAGTACTCCTGTGGACTCATTCCCGTACATGGTGATCTGCATCCTCGCCTTCCCCGTGGACGTGGAAGGTACACAGCGAGAGGCTCGGAGGAGAACCCTTCCCCCGGCTTGATCTCCTGTCATTATTTCAGCTTTATGAGACCTCAGCGCATCCCTGCTGAGATGGCGTTTCCAAACACATGAGGAAGCTTGTCCTGCGATGCGTATTTTAAAGCATTTTATCCCCGAGTGCCTCTTTCCGACCTGCACCTGGTCAACACCTGAGCAAGCATCTCCCTCCCCATATTCTTGTCCAAATAACACGGGGCCAGACACACAGGGGCTCCTTCAACAGCGAGCATCACATGGCCGGGCACCTAAGCTCTGTCGTTTGCTAGATGCAGGGGGAAAAAACAAAAGGGGGGCAAAGGTCATTTTGGCGAAACCTGAACTCGCAGAACCGATATGCCTCTTTATATTCCACACACCTTGCTCATCACTGTCTGGACGCCCCGTGCCTGTAGCCCTGGCAGGAATCTTAACCTGATTAAATGCTCAGGATGCCTCCGCACCTCTAAATGGAATTTTTATGGCCCTGTTCTGCATGCCTGTTATTAATACAGTGCATCCAGGAAACCGCAGACACCCGTAATAGCTCATCAATTTGTAACTAAAGTACTTTTGACCTTGAAGAATCAGCCGTCTCCCAGATTAATGGAGTCACACTTTGGGCAGAAAAAGCAACTGTAAAAGGATCATGATTATTTTGGTAACGTGTCGGGGGAGGGGGGGAGCATTGGGACGAAGGGCCATGCGGACGGCCTCTTATCGATGTGGCTGCCAACCCCTGGCACCCGCGTTCGAACCCCCGAGACCTCGTCCGCATAAAAACCCACTGACACGCTGACGTTCCCCGGAAGGGACGCACGCACGGGGTGAGCTGCTGTTCAGTCGCGTGTCCACGGCGGCCATCCTCACTGACGCTCACGTTTCTTAGAAAATTAAAAGAGCGGAAGGAGACCCCAGTATCTTCTCCCTCAATCACATGCCCTCGACCATAACAGGAGGTCCCAGTTAGACTCCAGGTCAGGGCACAGGGCCAGGTTGCAGGTTCCATTCCCAGCAAGGGGCGTGCAGGAGGCAGCAGATCCATGGTTCTCCTCATCGATGTTTCTCTCTTTCCCTCTCTCTTTCTCTCTGAAATACCATTGGGAGGCACTGCATGCAGTTGGAACCTGACGGTTTTTTTTTTAAAACAACCTATTTACAGAAGAACGGAGACGACTCTCAGGGTTGTCAGCCATCTCTCTCTCGCCCCTCCGTGAAAGAATCCAAGGTCTGTAATCATAAAACTCTCTACCTCGTAGGACACTAGACAAGGGCCACCACAGCTTTGTGGACCATGCAATACCCAGCCCTTTCCTGGAGAACTGCTGCAGATGAAAGTGAAGTGGTGAATGCGGAGATGGCACGGGTGGTCACAAAGAATGTCTCCTCCATCATCCTTATTTACAAGACGCTCCATCTCCTCAGTGGTGCGAGGCTGCAGGTGAGAACAGCCGGACGAGGACCTGGAGCTGATGGTGCTGATGGTGCTGATCTTGGACAATATCAGCAGTGATTGCCAGGGAGGCACACACTAAGAATACTCACTCGACAAGACAGGGAGTCAGAAGTTATTCTTCACCCTGGGACAGCGGTTCTCAACCTTCCTAAGGCCACGACCCTTTAAGACAGCTCTTCATGGGGTGGTGACCCCCAACCATAAAATTATTTTCATTGCTACTTCCTAGCTATCATCTTGCTACTGTTATGAACTGTAATGTAAATATCTGATAGGCAGAATGTATTTTCGTTGTTACAAATGGAACATCATTAAAGCATAGGGATTAATCACAAAAACAATATGTAATTGTATATTGTGAAATATTTATTTCTAATGACAAATAAATGAAATTTTGTCTTGAATCGTGGTGTAGCATGGGCAACAGTCTTCCTAGGACAACAGTAAACTACATGGCTACACGTTGCGACACCGAGGAGCGGTGTGCTGGTCCCTAAGCCCATGGGGAATATGTGTTTTCTGCTGGTCTTAGGCGACCCCTGTGAAAGGGTCATTCGACCCCCAAAGGGTCGCAACCCACAGGTTGAGAACCGCGGTCCTGGGAGAAGCGGTAACCCTCTCAAAGAACTGCCCGATCCTTCTCGCCAAGATGGGAGGGGCACAGATGGTTTAGTGGAGACATTTTAAAAATACCCATGTTATATGCAGCACATAAGGAACACACTGAATATTTTACTGATCTAGGGTAAACCTGATATCCAAAGCTGACGAGTCCCCAAATCCTGAGAACCACAGAAGCGTGTGGATTCAGGAGGAAAGTGAAAGCCAGCATGCCGTGATTATGTATATTTTTCAGAATGTAAGGGTAGATCCATACTAGATTGGCTGCTAAGACAACTTATCCTATTAGTTCACTTACAGATAAAAGGAAACAATTGCATCTTAACATTCACCTCTCTCAAAAAAAAGCCATTTTTACAAATGTCTGTAGTATTTCTGCCCTAAAGCTGCTCCTTTTGGGTGAAAGGATTACAGAGATCTTTATTTACTGTGACAGAAGGAACTATTTGAATGTATCAGCAGATGATATCGTTAGCAATGAAACATGAAAAGTCGGCTTCTTACTATTTGATAATGGAGAAGATGAATGCCAACATTAATGTGCATTTCTTGGGAGAAAAGTCCATAGTTATCTTATTTAGTTTATTGAATCAAAGAAAATCTGAAAATCATTGTGCCATGTGAGTGGTGCTAGCCAACGACACCCATTTTACACATTTTAATTAGAAAAATTAAGAGGAATACATACGTATTATTGAAAAATAAGGAAGTTAATTGTAAAAACTTACAGATAATACTATTAAATCTAAAACCCCTCACAAACACTATGAAGAAATCCTCAAATGTGCTATATAATTAAGTGCTGTCATTGTTCCTAAATTATATGTGTCTCTATATACCAGTATTTGGATTTGTTAGAAAATAGGCAATTCAAAATAGAAAAAAAAAATATTCAATTAATAGCAGTCATCTAAACATCACCATAATTAATACTGTAAAACAAAACATTGTACTGAGGAGCATGTATGAATATTGGAATGAAGAGATCATACTATTGATTTAAAACTATCAGATGTAAATATGTGCCTGTTCAACTGATACTTATTTAAACATTTATTTATTTTTTGCTTAAAATTCAATAAGTGACATAACGTTCTATATGTATAATGGCACTAGAAGATAGCTTTGGGGTGGGGCAAAAGTTTATCTGAAAAATAACACAATAATTAATAAGAAATAATAGGAGAATAAACTGTGTTTTGCATGCTCAAAACTGTGAGCCTTCCTTGGTTCTATCCGGTACTTTAGTGAAGTGGAGCAATTATAAGGGATTTCTTGTAACAAATAGTGAAACGTAGCTACAGTAATTAAGACACTGGCTCTAACATAAAAATAGATGGGCGGTAAATGGAGCGGAATGTAGATGCAGATGCCATTATAATAACGAGCTATTAAAATGAGCTACAACCAAGTGGCTATCTCCTATCTTAACTCACGTGTAGTTTTTTAAAGAGACTGACATATAAAAAGTTATATATATATATATATATATATATATATATATATATGTATTTTAAGTAATAATCTTGGTGTAGAGCATTCTTCCTCATTCTTGAAACCTGTTATCCCTTCTGCTTTGCCTGCTTTGAGATCTGAAATCCTCTAGGATCTCTCTGAGGTCCCCTGTCTTTGTGCATTGCACGGTGTGTAGAGATCTACGGGTTTGATTTGGAACATTAAGAAAGACATCATAGTTGAACCAACCGTCTGGATATCTATTTTTGTTAAGACGTGTTTTATTGATTTTTTTTTTTTTTTTAGAGAATTAGGACGGGAGTTAGAAACATCCATGAGAAACATCAATTGGCTGCCTCTTGCACAGCCCCCACAGGGATGAGGCCTGCAACCGGGGCACGGGCCCTGACCAGGAATCGAACCAGCAATCTTTTGGTGCAGGGGAGGGAGGCTCAACGCCTGAGCACACTGGCCAGGCTCTATCTCTATTTATAGATAACATCTGTCATCTCTCTGGTTCTCTGTACAGACACAGGGATCAATGGCTGCTTGACACAAGAGCAGGAAGCCTGGTCCGTCTTCCTGTGGGGAGACACGTGAAAGGCCGTGCTGCATGCCGTCATAGAACCCTGGAATCGGCTGAGGCATTTGCCTCAGTTTGTTCCCTGGTAGAGTGGAAGCAGTATCAGTGCTTTTTAACATATATACAATGGTACCTCGAGATACGAGTTTGGTTTCTTTGGTTTCTCGTCCACCGTCCCAGAGTCTGCTCCCCACCAGGGTTTGCGGCAGGTGCCACCCCCCAGTACACTTCCTCCCTGCATGCTGTATGGTCTTCTCCCGAGGAGGACACCCACCTACAATATCTGTAACTTAAAGCTTCAGAAAGCACCTTCACATATGTTTCCCCGTAGCTCATGTTTAACTACCTCTTCTTAAGGAGTAACACAAGAAAGTCCCCGGTGTTTCTGCTGTGAGGAAATGCCCTCCTTCACCCAGAGGCCATGGAGGAAAGGAGTTGTGTGGAGTCCAGGCGTGACTGGGTATAGCAGAGGTCCACGCATCTGGATGGCCAGCACCAAACGCAGCCACGCCACTGTGATGGGACGGGAGAGACAGTCTCCGTACAATGGATCCCATTGTTGAATGTGGGAGAGTGGGTCTCCCTACATCCGTCCACTGGGATAGGATGTAAGAGAGGTCTCCCTATTTTCATTCCACTGCTGATGGAGTGGGAGGGAGGGTCTCCCTACATCTACATCTGTCCACTGGGATAGGATGTAAGAGAGGTCTCCCTATTTTCTTTCATTCCACTGCTGATGGAGTGGGAGGGATGGTCTCTCTACATCTGTCTCACTGCTGATGGGAGGGGAAAGGGGGTCTCTGTCCATCCATCACTGTTATCACAAGTGCAGCCAGATGAGCGATGGTCCCATTAGTTCCCAGAGCTCATTAAGGTCAAGGAGGGTGGCCATTTGCGAAGCACACGGGTCGTGGAAAATGGTGCCGCTGCAGCAGAATTAATGATTCGGCAGGTGACACCCGACCCTTCTGGATGTTCTTGAAATAAACCAAATCTGAAGTGTCAGACAGCTACACCGAAGCCATGGCACACTTAAACAGAAGGGATGTTATGCTGAGCCGGGCCCGGGGACAGTTAAGGCTCATCTTCTACGTGTGTTTCTCTCAGTGGTAGTGCATGTGGACATAATTCTTGACAACTGGAAATGATACTCGTCCATTACGAATCAGATTTGTCGTACTCAGTGAAGCCAAAGGTAAGCATTGCAGGATTCTAGTTCCCAACAGTTTGGTGTTTACGCTGAAACACTGATTTCTAACTCAGAAGCACCCAAATGATTCCTTACAGAATAATGCGAGTTCATAGTTTATCCTGTCCAAGAAAAGGGTGACATGCAAATTAACCACCACTCCACCCCAAAGATGAGGGCATCCATAGCCACAAGATGGCGGCGCCCAATCTTCTCAGCCCCTCCAGAGTCCCCCCAGCCCCCAAGGGGTGTCCGCTGAGAGTGGGCAGTGTGAGTGGCCTGGCAGAATGAGGCAAGCGTTCCGTGCCCCGGCCGCAGATGGGCCTCTGGGCCGTGGAGATGCTCTGGGCAGTGGGCATGACATGGCCAGGACCCACAGAGAGCTACTGGCACACGGATTTGTGCGCTGGGCTACTAGTACGTTTATAAAGTTTATTACATCTCGGTACAGCTCTAACCACTATATGGTACAGATATACATACACACACACACAGTGGTACCTCGAGATACGAGTGCCCTAACATACGAGCTTTCTGAGATACGAGCCGTCGAGCGAGCAATTTTTGCTTTGAAATATGAGCAACATTTGAGATAGGAGTCATCACGCGGATCGGCCGGCTACACACGACCCACCAGTTTACCTCCACTCCAGCGTCTCATCGTTTCCCACGCCTCAAGGTTACAGAACGAATTAAACTCATATCTCGAGGTACCACTGTATATATGTTAAAAAGCACTGTTACTGCCTCCACTCTACCATGGAACAAACTGAGACACAGAGAGAGATTCTCACTGACCCAAGGCCCACAGCTACAAGGCAGAACATCCGTGTTTAAACTCAGACATCCCTGTCCATGGCTCACACTCCCACCTGAGTTCTACAGCCTCGTCAGGACAGAGCACACACATACACAGAACACTTGGTAACAGAACGAAGAGTGAAGAGAATTCCCAAATGTGACCCATCTAGTTAGGAAGGTGAACAGCCGGCTTTTTAAATAGCTGGGCGGTGTTTGGCAGTTTATTGGTCATGATTGTGGAAGCCACATGTTCAATACCTGCTCTCCCGTGTGTCTGGTGATGATCTGATTTAGTAGAATGCTCTCCGCCTAGCCCCGGGCACGGGAGAAGGCAGGGTATTCCTGGGTGAACGTTAAAGCTTCCCATTTCATCCCTGGGGATCAAGATGTCAGGCCAGCCGAAACCAGTATGGCTCAGTGCATAGAGTGTCAGTCTGTGGACTGAAGGGTCTCAGGTTCGATTCCGGTCAAGGGCATGTATCTTGGTGGTGGGCACATCCCCAGTAGGAGGTGTGCAAGAGGCAGCTGATCAATGTCTCTCTCTCATCGATGTTTCTAACTCTCTCTCTCCCTTCCTCTCTGTAAAAAATGAATAAAATGTATTTAAAAAAAAATGTCAGGCCATTGATGTGTTGGTGCCACTCTTATAAACTAGGGTTCTGTTTCGTTTAGGGGTTGCAGTGAAAGTATCTCTAACAGAGCCCCCGAAGAACGTACCTCACCATAAGAACTCACCTCACAAAATCAGTAGTATAAAGTGCTCCTTCTAAATCATGACACAATTACCTCTCTCCCACGAACCCGGATGTTAGAGACGCATTCACAGGCCTCTGTCTGCTTAGCAGGACGTGTTCAATGCCATCATCGGCCCTTGGGGGGGGGAGGGGGGCGGGGTGGAGCACAGCTATTGAAGCCATTATAACAAAACATGCCCTTGCTTGCGTTGTGAAAAAGGCGTTTGATAAAATGGTATAATATGCGTTCTTTTTAAAAAAGCTGCTACAGACCCTTGCTTCACGGGAGACGAAGAGGATTTGCACATCAAAGCATAAGGGAACTGGCCTTCTTCTCCGTAGACCCACTCCCCGCCCACTCTGTCCAGACGCAGAATGGAATGGCGGGCAGGTCACGCTGGCAGTCTCTCTCCCTGGTGTAGAACAACGGGAACATAAAGCCTGTGACGCTCTGAGTCAGTGATTTCAAAGGAAACCACGGACCTGCATGGTTGGAGGTGGGCCCAAATGAATACAGTGAATATGTATTCCCCAGGAATAAGGACGATGGGACTCAGGCACCAGCAGCCATCCTGTGGTAACAAGTGTCCCCTCAGTGACTGGGGATGGCCTGGTACTCAGGTACTCCCTGTGCTCTGTGACCAGTAACATATCGTTTGTCAGACGCCTGGGGTGGGGGGAAGCGGGAATGGGGAGGGGGGCAGATTGACACCTGTAGACGTGACTCAGAGGACAGCCCGCAGCCTGCGTGGGCAGTCAGCCTCCATGGGACACAAGGCACGCATTAGCCAAGCTCACCCGAGACCATCATTCTGTCTCCTCAGACAACAGGACGAGGCCACATCAGCCCAGCCGAGTTCGGAAAACCCGCCAGAGACGTGTGTCCGTTACCCGGCACCGCAGGCCAGCGGGAGACTTAAAATGAGGTGTTGAGCCGAGACCGGTTTTTGGCTCAAGTGGACAGAGCGTCAACCTGTGGACTGAAAGGTCCCAGGTTCGATTCCGGTCAGGGCATGTACCTTGCTTGCAGGCACATCTCCACTGTGGGGCATGCAGGAGGCGGCTGGTCGATGTCTCTCTCATCGATGTTTCTGACTTTCTATCCCTCTCCCTTCTTCTCTGTGAAAAATCAATAAAATATATTTTTAAAAAATGAGGTGTTGATAGAAACTTGAAGTGGGCCAGATGGATCAGAACATTACCAGCCACCCTGTCTGATCAGCAAAGACTCACTGAGGCTGTTGTCTGGTGGGGAAGTAGACGGGAATCCGAACGTGACGCCAGGTAAGGAGAAGAAAGGAGCTCCTGGTTAACTACCACCGTGGATCACTCTCTGCTGATGCCTCTGGGACACTAGGAGAGTGATGGAATGACACCACATCCTGCCCTGTCTCCTTCTGCATGAACGTTCTCACACGGATCTGGAGAGGATTCCCAATCTATCAGGCTAGTGATGAGGACGTTAGATGTCCCTGCTCCAAAGACCACGGAGAGGAGTTCTGAATTCATCAGCACCGATGTCAGTTCGAGGTGTGCTCCTTCTGCTTCCTGTTAGTTTTCTTGATCGAAATACAGTGGTACCTCGAGATACAAGTTTAATTCGTTCCGTCACCTTTAGGCGTGGGAAACTATGAGACGCTCACATCGCAGTCAACTGGTGGGTCGTGTGCAGCCGGCCGATCGGCATGATGACTCCTATCTCAAAGGTTGCTCCTATTTCAAAGCAAATATCGCTCGCTCGACGGCTCGTATCTCAAAAAACCCGTATGTTAGCGCACTCGTATCTCGAGGTACCACTGTATCTGAGTCAGTCCTTTAAGAGCAATGGGGATCGCCTAGAACGGTCTTCCGGGTTCTATGCCCACAGCCCCTCCTGGTTCTACCATGAGCACCGACCTACTTACAGAGAAGCTGACCTAGAAAGGCGCCAATGAACCTGTCCATGCTCAAACCCAGTGAGTGGGGAAAGCTGAGATGTAAACATAGGCAGTTGGTCTCTGTAGCTGTACATTTGACCAGGAATCGGTTGTGTTTTGAGTGTATTGAGGAATTACTTTTTTTCCCGAAGGAGAGCCCCAGGTGTATTTATTAAGTTAGAATAAGACTTGCTCTTCCTGCTGCTGCTTTCCCACAGCCCGGAGCCATGCTCTGAGGTTCCACAGAACTCCTGGGATGTTTGTTTTTGCTGCTTCTGCTCTGGGCTCATCGTTGGTGTCGCTGTGTGTTTCTCTGCCTCAATAGGAGACGGACCCAAATCGCGTCATTTCTTTAAAATGAGCGTGTGGTGCCGAGCAGGAAGACACCGTTTACTCATGCGATGGATGAGTACTACAGTGGCACCTCGAGATATGAGTGCCCTAACATAGGAGATTTTTGAGATACGAGCTCTCGAGCAAGCGAGCAATGTTTGCTTTGAAATACAAGCAACATTTGAGATAGGAGTCATCGCGCGGATCGGCCGGCTGCACACGACCCACCAGTTTACCTCGACTAGAGCGTCTCATAGTTTCCCACACCTCGAGGTTACGGAACGAATTAAACTCGTATCTCGAGGAACCACTGTAGTAGGTTACTCATCTTGTGTTTAAATGTCTACTTTTACGTGGTTACCCCATAACACGCATTTCCTTTTATGACGTGAGAACACCACGCTGGCCTCTGGAAGTTGCAGGTCTGTATTTGCTCTCAGGTGGGTAAGGCCAATAGAAGGACAGAATTTGGGGTAAAGATGGAAGATGGATGTCAGGCCTTCACTTGAAAGTCTTAAAGTCAAGCATTACATTGCAGACATATTGAATCTGAGAAACTACAAAATAAGAAATCCGTTGGGTACATATGAGCCAAAGAAAGAGAAGTACAAAGGTTCAAACAAAAACTATCCAAATAATGAACATTAAAAAAAAATACTTTCGCCCTAACTGGTGTGGCTCAGTGGATAGAGCGTCAGCTTATGGACTGAGAGGTCCCAGGTTCGATTCCGGTCAAGGGCATGGGTGCTGGCACATCCCCAAGAGGAGGTGTGCAGGAGGCAGCTGAATCGGTGTCTCTCATCGATGTATCTCACTCTCTATCCCTCTCCCTTCCTCTCTAAAAAAATCAATAAAATATATTTTAAAAAAATACTTTCCTACATAATTATAAAGTAAACCATAATTATATCATTAAGGAGGAAAAACAACCTAGAAGGGAAAATAATTGCAGCCGGAGGACCTAAAAGCTAGGAATATTTACGATCGGTAATTCTGTAAAAACAAACGTCAAAACCCACTCTAAACGAACAAGTTGTTTGTACGAGATGAATTAGAAAATCTCTCTATTATCCTTTACTACATAACCCACCAAAGGTTAGTGACTTCACACATCACCAGTATTTCACACCGGTATGCCCACTCGTTCACTGTGAGCTGGACCTGGGCATTGACCTGGGACGTTCAATTAGCTCCTGTGGTAGGAACTGTAGGCTGAGTGCTCCTTGGACCGCATTTCCAGGTCTGGGTCTTGGGGTGATTAACTACAAGGATGGGTTCCTCTCTCTCTCTCTCTCTTTCTCTCTCTCTCTCATTCTAAGTTTCTTTCTCTCTCTTCCCTTCTTTATTAAACTTTACTTATAATTTGTCCTTGCTAACCACCATTACTATTTCCATGCAATCCTAACACTATTTTTGTCATTTCAACCACCCCAGTTACACGCACATCTCATCATGATTCACATATTTTCTTCATAAGTAATGAGACTGGGCACTTGGCTGGGACTGCATGCCATCGTGTTGATTGACCTTTAAATGTGAAATCCGAGGAAACAAAGAGTAAGACACACAATCGAGTGATAAAGAGTGGCGAGGAGGGATGGATTGCCTTTCATAAGAAAAGGAAAGGATGCCTGAATTACCAATAGTGAAATGTGCAAAAGAAATGGTTACTCTTTCACAATTTCTTCTCAGTGCTCTCATTTCAGGTTTGAATACTTGATGTCTTTTATTTGCTATTTTATCAAGAAATCTCTGGTACAGCCAAGACCGATTTGGCTCATGGATAGAGCATCGGCTTGCGGACTGAAAGGTCCCAGGTACATAGGGACATGTACCTTGGTTGTGGGCACATCCCCACTGTGGGGCATGCAGGAGGTGGCTGATCGATGTCTCTCTCTCATCAATGTTTCTGACTTTCTATCTCTCTCCTTTCCTCTCTGTAAAAAATCAATAAAAAAGATATTTTTTAAAAATCTCTGGTACAGAGCCCTGAATATATTTCTCTTATATGCAGCCTGGATCTGGCTGCATATATTTCTCTTTCCAAGAATACAATTCCACTACTGAGGTGCCACGTGATATCCACAGTATCTATTCAGTTCATATTAATGAACCATATCTTAACATTTCACTAGAAAAAGAACTGCTTCATAGACATTCTGCACTCAGTTCATTAAAAAAAAAAGTAATTACCCTATTAATGGTTTGGGGTTATTCCCTTTAGTAAGTGAATAAAATTAGACTGAATTATTTATTAAATGAGAATGATTTATGGAGCTTTAAGGACACACATATAATTTTAAGGGATTCCATTTTTCACAGCCTTTGAAAAAATATGCCATTTGGGTTCATTTAAATTCTGCAATTTTGACACTAAAAGCAAAGGGAACTTTGTTAATCTCAGCTGTAAACGTCAGCTCTAAAGGACCATCTACCAGTCCAAAGTGATGTGTCTACAATAAGAGGATACTATTTGGGATTTTTATACAGAATTAAGAAGGACTACTGTTCCACCAAAGATGCATGCAGTGAGTATTTGAGCCTAATTTTAGTCACATACTAGCAGCCGCTGCAAACACGTGGTTTTCTAATGCCACTACGCAGAAACAGCATATGGATTATATTTTTAGGCAACCTACAAAATTAGAGTGGAAATAAAAACTGCAAATCTAAGTGGAAAAAAAATAGCATTTTCTGCCACGACAGAAGGTGATACTCTCTCTTAATAATCACAGTAAGGCATGATTAAAATAAATGTAGAGGAAGAGGGCAAAAAAATCTACTCAGGAAGTGCTAATTTGGATAAATAATTTCTGTCCACCCTACCAGGATATGGTATCAACTTGACTACTTTGAGATTTTCCTTTTCTCAGGACAGTAAAATATATCTTCACGGCAACTTGGCTAATTTTAATTTAAAAATGTCATTATTTCAGTTCTGTATACATTTTTTTAAAAACTATTATTAAATGACTTGGAAACCTAATTCAAAAATCTCTAATATGTATACATACAGGAAGTAAACAGTCATGTTTAGTCAGTATTACCGGCTGACGTTAGGATGGACATCTGGCTGATGGAGGAGTGAAACCCTGAAAATCCCTGTCTCCCCGTTTTTATGATAAAACATGAGTGTCATTATTTAAAGAAACACACCTAAAAAAAGAAATAAAAATAGTTCTCAAAACCACAACCTAAAAAATAAAATGGGTTTGGCAGCGCACAAATTTAGATAGCCTTTTAAAAACACATTCTATTTTGAGGGGAGAAGTACAATTTCTACAGAGAATTGGGTTTTTGAGAGATGTAGTTTTACCCATCAAAGCAGCAACTGGAAGAAATCGGACACAAATTGAAGATACAAAGATGTGTATGCTGCTCTCTTTTCAAAAACAGGTTTAGTCATACTCGACTCCTTTAACAAAAACGTTTTTATACGAATAAGATGCTACTGAGGTTAGTATTCTTTTAATAAAAATGATTTAGGAGCGTGACTTACAAAAGACAAGAGGAAGGCTCGGGTTATTTTTAGCGAAGCACAGTCACTTGCTAAGCACCAGGCCTGAGTGTTTGCTGTAAGCAGAGGCATTGCCTCAGTGTGAGGGGTTCACCCCACGAGTGGCCCCTGAGGCTGGCGTGATGGACTGGCCATGGGGATGAACGGTCAGAGAGTGGCCTGCACATAAAGTGAAAAGCCGATGCGGGGTAAGCAGCAAACTAAGCGAGGAAAAGGTTAATTACAGCGAGGGAAACGTGGAACTGATTTCAATGTGGTCTGACGGACGTGGACAGGGTCACGAAGGAAATCTTTATTCCACCTCTCCGGTTCCTTCTGGCTGGTCTCATTAAATATCAGCACAAGACAGGGTGAGCGGAAAAAAAATAATTTTATAGGGATGAAGGTCCCCTAGGTATGATGGGCTCCAGGAAGGAGCTGTTTCCATGCCTTCAGACAAAGAAACAATGCACTTGAGCCGAGACCAGTGTGGCTGAGTGGATAGAGGGTCGGCTTGTGGACTGAAAGGTCCCAGGTTCGATTCTGGTCGGGGGCATGTACCTTGCTTGCGGGCACATCTCCACTGTGGGGCGTGCAGGAGGTGGCTGATCCATGTCTCTCTCTCATCGATGTTTCTGACTCTCTATCTCTCTCCCTTCCTCTCTGTGAAAAATCAATAAAATATATTTTAAAGAAAAGAAAAAGCAACAATGCACTTGTGATGAGCTGACAAGACAGAGGCGCGGACTCCGGCGTGAAGTGGTGCAGACACTCAGGGGAGCCTGGGGTCACCGGCTTCTCAGCCTGGAGCCCCTCCCTGGGGTGATGGGATGTTTCTCCTCCTCTTGGGGTGGGACAGATCCAGGGCTCTGTGTCTGCTGCCTGCTTCCCTGGGGAGAGAGGAGGGTGGAGTGTCCTTCCTGCACTGGCTGTTTCCCAGGAAATGTAATACAGACTAGCAGCTCAATTCAAGAAATCCATGCAAGGGGCTCGGCCCTCACAGACGCAGCTTCGTCAGGAAGGTCGTCCAGAGGACACCTGGTCCAATGAGCATAGGATGCTTTTATTATATGGATTTCAGAGAGGAAGGGGGAGGGAGAGAGAGAGAGAGAGAGAAACATCGATGATGAGAGAGAGTCATGAATCAGCTGCCTCCTGCACATCCCACACTGGGGATTGAGCCCGCAACCCAGACCTGTGATCTTGGTCAAACCCAGGACCTGTCAATCCACATGCTGATGGTCTATTCACTGAGCCAAATAGTAAGGGCCCAAGTAACTTTTATTCAAAATAATCACCATCCCTGCCCAGCTGGTGTGGCTCAGTGGGTTCTCATTTCCTATTAGGGTAAGAAGTTCATTAAACTAAACACCCTTTGGCATACTGGATAATTTGTGTGTGTGTGTGTGTGTGTGTGTGTGTGTATTGTTTTTTTACAGAGAGGAGGGAGAGAGATAGAGAGTTAGAAACATCGATGAGAGAGAAGCATCGATCAGCTACCTCCTGCACACCCCCTACTTAGGATGTGCCCACAACCAAGGTACATACCTTTGACTGGAATCGAACCAGGGACCTTTCAGACCATGGGCCTACACTCTATCCACTGAGCCACACACTAGTTTTGGCGTGGATAATATTTTGAATACCTAGTTAATACTCTCTCAATAAAAACAACTACCCAAACATTATTAAAGACATACCAAAAAATTATGAACGGCACACTTGGATTTAGAATTTAGAATCTGACTAATAAGATATAAAATTTTCTAATGCTTGATTGGATACAGTTATTAATTTAAAATAAAATTTTAAGCTACAGTTTAAGGTATATTATTATACATTAATTAGAGGCCCGATGCATGAAATGTGTGCATGGGGGGGGGCTGGTTCCTCAGTCCAGCCTGCACCCTCTCACAATCTGGGACCCCTGGCTCCTAACTGCATGCCTGCCTGCCTGCCTGATCACCCCTGAACACTCTGCCTTCCTGCTTGATCATCCCTAACCACTCATCTGCCTGGCTGATTGCCCCCTAACCACTCTGCCTGCCTGCCTGATCACCCCTAAGTGTTCACCTGCCTACCTAATCATCCCTAATTGCCTCTGCCTGCCTGCCTCATCATCTCTAATCTCTCACCTGCCTGCCTGATTGCCCCTACCCAATCGCCTGACTACCTCATTGCCCCTAACCACCCTGTCTGCCAGCCTGATCCCCCCTCACCACCTCTGCCTCAGCCCCCAGCACCCTGGCTTTATCCAGAAGGATGTCTGGAATGATGTCCAGAGGCCATTCATTGGTCCAGTCTAATTAGCATATTATGCTTTTACTATGATAGATGTCTATGGATATTTAATTATCATGCGTGTTTTAATTGCTGAATTAGTGCATTGACAAAAACAAAATCACCACCATCTCAAACATGAAGAACAAAGGCTCTGTTGGTTGTATCAGAAACTAAGTTTCACGTCGGGGAGTCCAGTTTGTTACCCCGTCATGCACCTTTTCAAAGTGACAGGGAATTTAAAATGGGACCCATGACTGTTCCCGGCTAGATCCCCTGCTCAACTCTTCACATCAGAAAACCCTGACTCACCCCCGCACCAGAATGCAAAGTCATGGCTGCATGAAGGAGTTCCGTAATCAGCATTTCTAGTAAACAGCCCCATTTAGTTTTTAAAACACAGCCAGGTTGGGAAACACGGTAAACTTAGCTATCTCGTGGCTTTAAGACCTATGGACACACGTTCTTTCAACCGAGATTTACGGAATGCCCACCCAGTGCCAGCCGCTCTTCTGGGCACTAAGAATATGGCAGGGAGTGAACCAGACAAAATTCCTTCTCTTGTGCAAATAATATTACCGTTTGGAGACCTAGAGAGCAAAAAGGTTAACATATATATTCACAGTGTTCCAAAAAATGTATACTCATTTTAACAGCTGATAGCTCAATTGTGAAAATGGAATGTATTTTTAATAAAATGTGTTTTAATAGAAACTGCCTTTATAATCATTCAAAGTAGGTGCATACACAGTATATGATATTTTATATAGAATAAAAGACATTGATATAAGTAAAAGGTATTAACAAGAGTAGAGAATTCCGCCTCCTGGACCTTTTCCATGGGTTTTGACCAGCTGTGCCAATTTTTATTTTTTTATAGCCCAAAAAAGAACTCTGAATTCTCTTCTCTCAGCCCCACAAAAAGCCCTGCCTTTCTCATCCCGATAAATGCTATTTCTACCTACCTACCTCCTCAAGCCAAGTAACCCCAGAGTTATTTTTGAAACCTCTTGCCCTCATCCCTTAAGTCTTCTCTCTCAGCAAGTTCATCTTCGTCTCCAGAGTAAATAAATCTACCTCCCTTCGTATGGTTCCTGCTTTCAGTCTTAGCATTTCAGTCCCAGCAGAGTCCCACTCTCCTCTCGACACCCTGCTCTCTCTGCTCCATTACACATGGGAATTATTTTCATTGCAGAGGCTGCACACTGTATTTCTTCTGCCTAGAATGTTCTTCTCAGTGTTGTGTCATAGGCATTTATTTTTATCATTCCATTGCAGAATCAAATACAGGCAGAACCCATGGACACATGCAATAGCGTGGTGAAAGTCCAGGTGCAGGGTGGGTGAGGGTGGGGGGGGGGTCCATGGGGTAAAAGGGGACATCTGTGATACTTCCAACAATAAAGATAAATTTTAAAAAATTAAACAAGAAACTCTCTCTCTCTCTCTCTCTCTCTCTCTCTCTCTCTCTCTCACACACACACACACACACACACACACACACACACACAATACAATGTCTTCTTTGACCATGAAATTAAAAATAGTATTCCCTACACGATCTCTGCACTGGCTATTTGATTGATTGGTTGGTTGTGTGATTGGTTTAGAAACGTTTATCCTCATCGGACGTTATTTTCACTTATTGACTCACTGTGTGTCTTCCCATTCTGGAATGTACACTCTGTGAAACCTCCGGTCCTATTTACTGCCGTACCTTCAGTTCCTGGCCCCATACTTATATGTTGTTCATCCCCCACCAACCTTGCTGGATAAATGAATGAACTACAGGCTCCATCCCCAGCAGGTAAACGTGCCCTGTGTAGCACCAAAACAGCTCACCACCCTGGAGCAGAGAACATGGATTCCCTTCCCAGGTCGTTGTTTTGTGGACATCACATTTTATTGTTCTGAATTTCAGTTTTTTCATCCAAACCCATTAAACATACACTGAATTCATGGCCAATGCTTCCTCCTGGCCTTCACATCCATCACATAAAGTGTGCATGAGTTTGAACGGATTTCAAGAGAAGCAGTTGAATGCTCTAGGATTTTTCCCCAAGTTTAACCATGGGAACGTTACTCTGCCGTTTCATGCACCATCCTTACCCATTTCCAACGCCGGGGAGACCACGAGGCTCTCCGCTCCACGTGGCTGTGGTCAGGCTGGCGTTCAGCGTCCAGCTGCAGGCGCAGATGGAGGGGCCTTCTGCCAGCCTGGGTCCTGCCAGCAGCCTCGCCGTTCAGGGTCACCGACTGCCAACGACGTTGACGCATCTCTGCCGGCGCCGGCCTCGGACCTGGACACGAGCAGAGAGACCGGCTTCTCCCGTGGGGCCAGCAGCAAGAGGACCGAGGAAGCTGGGCCCAGGCTGTGACCCGTGAGGGGAAACACGTAGTAGAGCCGCTGTGCTTCATTTTTCATGTCCGCATAGAGGTGCCCCGGGTGCTGGTCTGCAGCACCTGATTCTCCTGTGGCTGTTGGAGAGAACGCACCCTGTGCACAGTGCTGGGATTTTCATGTAAATGTTTTGGCTTTAGATAACTGAGCAGAGGGTTCTTTGGATGCTGATTGAAACACCATCTCCACCTTCCTGTCTCTTTGGAAAGACCATCATCTTACAAGCCCCTGCAAAGCTCACTCAGCCCATCTAGCACGGACCTCAGGGTCTGCTGGCTCCGTGCTCCAGAGGGTCAGAATGGAAGCTGCCTCCAGGAAGCCCTCCAGTGAGGGTGCCTCTGATTAGGTTTTTTTTTTTTTTTTTTTTTAGAAAAAGAAAAACCACTTGACTTGGTCTAGCTACTGTAATCCATTGTTATTTCCATCAACGTGGACATTTTCTTCAAAAAAAATAAAGAGCCAAAACCGGTTTGGCACAGTGGATAGAGCGTCGGCCTGCAGACTGAAGGGTCCCAGGTTCGATTCCAGTCAAGGGCATGTATCCTGGTTGCGGGCACATCCCCAGTAGGGGGCGTGCAGGAAGCGGCTGATCGATGTCTCTCTCTCATGGATGTTTGTAACTGTATCCCTCTCTCTTTCTCTCTGTAAGAAAGCAATAAAATATATTAAAAAAAAAAAAGAAATAAGAGAAAGGTGTTTTCCACCCATTTTGTGAGTTTCACCTGACCTCATTTATGTTCCAAGCAGTACCTTACAAGGTACGTAAGTTAATTAGAGAAGAATAAAAAACACTGAACCTGAAGCCATTTTTTAAAAAATATATTTTATTGATTTTCTACAGAGAAGAAGGGAGAGGGACAGAAAGTCAGAAACATCGATGAGAGAGAGACATCGATCAGCTGCCTCCTGCAAGCCCCACAGTGAAGATGTGCCTGCAAGCGAGGTACATGCCCCCGACCGGAATCGAACCTGGGACCCTTCAGTCCGCAAACTGACGCTCTATCCACTGAGCCAAACTGGTCCTCAGCAGCAATTTTTTTTAATGGCAAAAACATAAAAAACAACCCTCCCTTTTCCTACTGGACAGAACACAGCCCTCACAGAGGAGGAGGACAGAAAAGTAAACCTGAGATAAGATGAGGGATCGCAGAGGAGAAAGCTTTCCGAGGTGTCACCCTCACACCGTCCAGTCCCTCGGTTTTCTCCCAAGGTGTCTCTAGCAGCGACTTAAATAAACGCCGCCGCCGAAAACAGCAAGGCCCCAAATAGGACTGCTGTACCCGGGTCGTCCTCACGATGCAACTCAACGTTCTGCTTTCAGACAGCCACACGGCGGCTTTGATTTCACTTCTTAGGCAGGAAGAGAGTTTGATAAACAGCGCTGAGTGCTTTCAATTTAAAATGAAATGGAGGAAATGAGTCTAAATTATAGGCCTTACAAATCGGGGCTATTTCAGTTACACAGAGAAGTGTCAGGCCTGCTAGGCTTGCAGAAGTCGTGAATTCTAACTTAACACGGGGGCGTTCAAGAGAATTAGAGCATATTCCCTGATGGATCACACACATCCTCTTTTTTTTTTCCCTAACGCTGAAAGCATGGGGAATAGTGATGAGACCAGAGGACTTAATAGTCCCATGGACTAAATGTGAGATTTCATAGAATTCCCGGGCCCCTCTCCCCCTGGGGACAACCAGAACACGCCTGGGGATGCCTGAGGGTCATGGCAGGGACACATAACACAGGTACGGGCCCACAGAGACTCGCCAAAGCAATTCACCAGCATAAAAACTGCCCATAAACTTCAGTTATGTTTTTTTCAAAACTAATCATTTCATTCGTTATTTACTTGATACAGAATATCTATCATCTCTCTAAAAGAGAGGAATATTTAGTAAGATCGAGAATATTCCCCAAATGGTAAGCTTTCTAACAGTTATCTTCATGGCATCGAAACAATCCGTGATAATTATTCAGATTTCATCTTCAGTAATTTTGGTAAGACAAAAGAGCAATAATGACCTCTTGCTTCTTACAATGTTAAATTATAAGTAATGATTTCAATTAGAAGGAATACAAAAATGAACCTGTAATGCCATATTGTACAGGCCAGCAAAAATGCAAAACTATATAAAAGACCATTTAGTAAGTAGATCTCTCAGAGGAAATTCATATTCCCCCTAAATATAATAAGGAAAAGGTAACAAAAACAAAGGAAGGAAGAAAAGGAAGGAAGGAAGAATACAAATGGCAAATGATATTGGTTATTTTATTTTAATTAAAATGGTTATTTTAATTCAATTTATTGGGGTGACATTGGTTAATAAGATTATATATAAGTTTCAAATGTACATTATTATATCGCCTATATATTGCAACCTCTAAAATATGATTAAATGTTAAAAAGATCTACAGTTTATTTCGATACTTTCTGAAATAGGAAAGAAAGGAACAAACAAAAAACACACCACTATTCCTTTTACCCTTGAAAAAAGCCATACTGCTAAAGAAAACCGTTAAGTAATTAGCCTTACATCTATGGAAACAGCACTGCATACACTTTTCTAGGAATAAAACACAGGCACAAGCAAGGCTGTCACGTCCTGAAACTGGTTAATTTCATTTTAACATGAGAAGGTGTTTGGCTCATCATTCCTCGTTAGTGGGCCTAGCTATGTCTCAAAGAATCAATCAATCCATCAATCAATCTCTCGTTGTTCAAGGACTTTGGCCAAAGGTTCATTCCCAACTCCTTTCAGACACAGGACCGTGGTCTGAGATAACGGTTCCCTCAGATCAAAGACCTTGCTTGCCTGGCTCCCTGCCGCCATCCTAACCTCTGGAATGGTGTCTCTAGGAGGAAGGTTTTGTCTTGGTGATGAGGGATGAGCTTGGTCTAGATCTCTCCGGTACTGTGTGCGTCAGTCCCAAACAGGGATCGGGGTCTTGTGAAGCCATGAGCAGCACTGTCTGCCTGGACCGGTGGTTTTCTTAGATTTTTCTCTGGCATTATGGCTTTGTTTTTTCCCAAGGGTAAAAAGAATAGTGGGTTTTTTTGTTTGTTTTTTCTTATTTCAGAAGGTATCAGAAATAAACTCTAGATCAGTGGTTCTCAACCTTCCTAATGCTGCGACCCTTTAATACAGCTCCTCATGTGGTGG
Organism: Lasiurus borealis; assembly: GCA_004026805.1. Lineage (NCBI taxonomy): Eukaryota > Metazoa > Chordata > Mammalia > Chiroptera > Vespertilionidae > Lasiurus > Lasiurus borealis. The sequence continues at coordinate 29,669 of PVJN01002329.1, forward strand.
TGACCCCCAACCACAAAATTATTTCCGTTGCTACTTCATCACTGTCATTTTGCTACTGTCATGAACTGTAATGTCAATATCTGATAGACAGGATGTATTTTCATTGTTACAAATTGAACATAATTAAAGCATAGTGCTTAATCACAAAAACAATATGTAATTATATATTGTGAAATATTTATTTCTAATTACAAATAAATGAAATTTTGTCTTGAATCGTGGTGTAGCATGGGTAACAGTCTTAATATGACAACAGTAAACTACATTGCTACATTTTGCTGCACCGAGGAGCGGTGTGTTGGTTCCTAAGACCATGGGAAATAGGTGTTTTCCGCTGGTCCTAGGTGACCCCTGTGAAAGGGTCATTCGACCCCCAAAGGGGTCGCGACCCACAGGTTGAGAACCGCTGCTCTAGATCATTTTAACGTTTAATTATATTTTAGAGGCTGCAATATACAGATGATATACTTCAGCAAGGGATGCCTGTCTCCTTTCCTGGTGAAGAGCACTGAAGGAGTGATGGCGATAGAGTAGTGAATACTACTAGAAAATAAATGAATAATTATCAGATGTTAAAGAAAAGGGAGAAGGAGCACTGACCCCTTGTTTTCACGAGTAGCTGTGCCTACAAATTCTTAAGAGACTGGTCTTTGAAGTGGCTTTAACTTCTCCAATAAAACTAAACACACTATTGGATGCATGTTCTATAAAGCAGATGAAAGAAAATAAGTCCACATGATTCATAAATGACTGCTTTAAAAATAAATAATACTTTAGATATTTAAAATTACTCTGCATAGGGAAAGAATATTTCTTGGACTTTATCTTAATTATCCTTTATTCTAATCCCTAGAACTTTTATGACAGAGATTCTTACACATCCAAACATTATTCAGAAGCAATAATCTACGATGCCTCTTTTGAAATTTGTCAGAGGGATGGTTATCAAATCATCCTTTTACTCTTAGGTGTATGATACTGCCAGTCCACTCCTCACTCCCTCTTCAGTTAGTAAGCAGTTTATCAAAATATCACTTCCAGACCCACTCCAAACAGTTCTAAGAAGAATTCTGAGCAATTTCCTCCATATCTGGACATCATGTGAAGTTAGCCTACCCAGAAAAATACGCCCACTTATTTCTTAAACTTGCGCAGGTGGGAGAAATGAAACAGGTTTAGCAAAATTCCTGGCAATCCCAGGCAAAGATAAAGAATAAGGATAAACATGTCTCTTTTGTGGGTAAGCGCTTACCACTTCTTTCAAATATATCAAGATCGTCTCCACACTAGGAGGCACAGCATAGATATCACTGTAATCGTACTTCTGATTTCTCATCCACTTCCTGTCCTAAATGAGTCACAGCGGGGCAGCAGGACTCCAAGGACTTGTGTGTGTAAGAGCTTGAAATACTGAAGAAAATAGCACAATCCCCGGAGCCTTCTCTGATGATTCTAAATCACTAGGTACAGAGATAAGCCCCAAAGTGTGTATTTTTAAAATATTTTTATTGATACCAGAGAGGAAGGGAGAGAAAGAGAGAGACTGAAACATCAACGATGAAGAGACTCATTGACCAGCTGCCTTCTGCACGCCGCCCCGCACTGGGAACCGAGCCCACAACCTGGGCCTGGGCCCTGACCAGGAATGGAACTGCCACCTTCTGGGTCACAGGTGGATGCTTAATCACTCAGCCACGCTGGCCTGGCCAAAGTATATCTTTTTAAATCTTCCTCCGCAATCTGTTTTAATACCTCTGCTGGAATCTTCATATAAGATTGCCTTGGGGAAGAAGTCGTAGGCCCTTCATGTTTGAGGTTTGGTTGCTACTCAATACCATCTAAACATCAATGAAGTTTGTGAGGTGAGAAAGCAGAAATAAACTGTACACTCTGTGATAACTTCCGTATTGATTCTGAACCTATTAGAAGTTACTTTCCTGTCAACGTAGAGAAAAAAATGGTTTTCCACCTTCCAAATGATTAGAGTCTAAAAGTGTCAAAAGCTTTGAAAAGAGTTACTAAAAGGGTGCTATCTCTATGCCACGGATAATCCTCTTCCCACCAGGAATGTACACTGGTCTGTAGATAAGAACTACAAAAATGCAATTGGTTGTCTGTCTACTCACGGCTATTTTAAATCAACTTTTGAAACTTCACCTTTATATTTCTTGTATAATTTTTAAAATCAAATTTCACATTATTTGTAAAAAACCTATATGCTAAGACATTTTCAAAACTGGTGTAACCACATTTTTAAACACTTCACATTAACTTTATTCTTTTTTAAAATACATTTTATTGATTTTTTACAGAGAGGAAGGGGAAGGGAGAGAGAGTTAGAGACATCAATGGGAGAGAAAGATCCATCAGCTGCCTCCTGCACATTTCCAACTGGGGATGTGCCCACAACCAAGGTACATGCCCTTGACCGGAATCAAACCTGGGACCCTTCAGTCCGCAGGCCAATGCTCTATCCACTGAGCCAAACCAGTTAGGACTTAACTTTATTCTTAAATGGATTTGAAGGGAGGATGGAATACTGAAGAAAAGGAATCAGAGGATTCATAATTTACATAAGAATCGTTTTCAGAAAAATATTTTTCTCTGATATTTCAACATTTTCAAACTAGAAAATAAATGAATTATCATATGTTAAGCAACAAACATATATTATTATCGTGTCATTTCTTTAATATTAATCCAGTGAGACTTGCTGTCTACCATGTGCCAATATTTGAGCATAAATAAGATACAACTGCCACTGAGAGGCTCAAATTGAGTGAATCAACCTTGAAGCTATCTGTAAGTTCTTAAAAATATATTTTTATTGATTTCAGAGAGGAAAGGAGAGAGAGAGAGAGAAAGAAACATCAATGACGAGAGGAAATCATCCATTAGTTGTTTCCTGCATGCCCCACAATGGGGATCAAGTCTGTAACCTGCACATGTGCCCGGACTGAGAATTGAACCATGACCTCCTGGCTCATAGGTAGCTACTCAACCACTGAGCCACACATGCCAGGCCTATATGCAAGTTTTGACCACAACTCAATGTTCACATTCTACAGTAGAAGCCTAGATGTATGTTCTGATCAGGGGAGGTAATATAACTGTGAACACAGATGGGGGATATGGAAGGATTCACCGAGAAGCCACCTGAGCTGGCCACTGAGGTGAACAATACAGCGTGGGTTCAAGTACCAGCGTCCTGACCTGACTATTATGCTTCCATGGGAAAGAGGTTGATCCACACTGGAAATGGGAATGCAGGGGGCCTTTCCTTGTATGGCTGTCTGGAAGATTAAATGAGCAAAAACATGTACACTGTCCGAGAATTTGAAGCATGCGATAAATCTTGTTTTTTTAACAGGAGTAGGAATTTTCTGAAAGGCCAAATTAAGACAGAAGAATCCAAGTGGTTGAAATGGTGAAGAATAAATGAAAGGTCTTATTCAATCATATAACTTGGTAAACAAAGCATTTAAAAGAAAAATTAGTGAAAATTAATTTGGGATGTAATGCTTTCAACACTAAATATTTAAAACATAATAGCAGTAACAAATATTCTGAAACCAATCAGGAATTAGACTTAATTGAGAATAAGCCTGAATTCTTACACCTATGCTTTAAATACAAGAAACACAGCTGATTTTACTACAGAGAGGATGATCTGTAGGAGGCACTTGTAAACCCCCAATAATAAAAGGGGAATACGAGAGGCAATAATGATAGGTTCTGATGGACAATTGAATATTAGTAATAAGATAGAGTGGGGACTGTTGAAAGTTGTGTCTTAGGGGACATGTAGAATCACATAAGTGCAATTGGAGAGAGAAATAAAAGAAAATTAATAGTAAAACTGGGAAGTGGGATTGAGGTGATTAATACTTGGAAAGATTGGTAGTAATTAAAACCTTCAGAGTATCAAGTAATACCACATTTGAGAAGAGCCTACTAAATTTGGCCTGGATAGCTATAGCAGCACATTTATCCTTGAGAGCAGGGAACAGAAGATGAATGTTATGGTTTGAGGATAAAGAAGTGAGGTTTTGGAGAAGATCCTCCCTGGGTTAGAATCCCGAGTTTACTTCTCATCCTATCTGCATGACCTCCGGATATTGACGGATCCTCTCCAAATGCCAGTTGTAGGATTAAAAGAATTCTTTATGGAAGGAGTTGTCCGGGGATTGAATAAGCAACGAAGCAGAGTGTCTAGAATATATTAGGTTCTTACTAAATGTCAATTACTTACTACTGTTGTTATTATTCTCTTTCCAATAAAATTTGCTCAAGTCAGTGACGCAGGACCAAAGCATTTGGTTGAGTACTTGATCCTTTTCTCTTTTCAACTCCTTTTTAACTGAATCTCTTTTTTATATTATCTATGTCACTGCTTGTTAACATGCTCAATTTTTATTCACCCTTCATTTAATGAGCGCCTACCATGGAGCTCAACTTTACAAGATGATACCGAGGAGATCAGATAAGAAATAAAGTGTATCTTTGCCATTGTTATTATTAAGGCAAAACATATGTAAGTCTCAGGCCACCAAGAAACAGATTCTACGTTGATAATGAGAGAAAGAAAAGCGGCCTCTGACATTTAGGCTCTGACCTAACATCACAGCGAAGTCTCCACGTTCCTTGTTGAGTATCAAAAATTTCACACATCATCAACATCAAGGTTTCTGTGACCTTGACAGATCCAGACAAAAAACAAGACCATTTCATTATCACACCTGAGCACAGACAAGAGATGAACATTTTTCAACCCCAGCATCCTAAGCATCCTCACTTCAGGCTACCATGAGGGACTGCTGCCTGTTTATCAGGTATAGCTTCACGCTTCTCCGTCCGACCTACGGATACGATTTATTGAGAGATTCCATCATAAATTTCCCCCTGCTTCTTGGAAGTTCAAATTCAGCCTGAGTCCCTGCTTCATTGAACTGCCCCCAAAATCATCCTCGGATAGCCGAAATCCCAAAACCAGTGCTGCCTCTCATCATCCTAGAGAAACGCCTCATGGTTTCCCTGGAGTGCATTCTCACTGACCATATGGGTAATAAACCCAGCTGGCCTAACTATAGATGTGTTCCTGGCTGCGTCTGGCTGGAAAGCATGGACAACAACTATGAGATAATACCAGGAGCAAACGGAAAGATGTTTCAGCGTGGTAAACATCTTTTGAATTAAACACACTATCCGGACCAGCTAACAGCTATATTTCCAGGATTGCGTGAAGAAAGCCATTAGGCTTTCTTGGTTTAAGATTTTAAAGACTACGTTCGTCTTTCCTTTTCAGCACATTTCTAATGTCTTTTGGTTGAACTGAAACAAAAAGAAAGTGAATGTTCTATGCCCTGTCTGGTGCTGTCAACCAAGACAAACGCCCCAGCGAAGGGAGTGAGCGTTAAGCCTTGCTGGTGTGGTTTACGGCAAGTTGAATCCATCCAAGGGGGTTTCAATCTTAGCGTTGTAGCCACTAGGTTTCTGAGTCTGATATATGGATGGAGGATATCCACCGGAGTGCCAGTCCCTGACGTCTGGGAGAAAGAAGGACAAACAAAGGTCGGGTGCAATGAAACAAAGGGAAGACCTTGGAGGATGAAAGGAAATGACACACCAACATCCCCTTTCTCTCCTTCTCACTTTCAATTTAGGGCTTCTGTTTCCTTCTCTTACCTCCATTCCCCCACCCCCACTTTATTTACCTTAAATACACACACACACACACACACACACACACACACACACACACACACACAGTATGGTGCTTTAATATTGTGATCCAAAGCAACTTCCTTATTTCTTGTTTTCTTCCATGACATATATAAAGTGTCCCACAAAAAAAATGTATATACACATGTTGAATAATTATAAAGGCATTGCTTATTAAAATGTATTTCACTTTTGAAATGGACCTATCAGCTGATAAAGTGTGTATACCTTTTGGGACACCCTAACATTAAGACATAAATGGAAAAAAATAACGAGGTAATACTGATGATTCTGCGGGCAAACTCTATACTGCTCTCTGTATAAGCAGGGCTTGGTCAGGGAGACACAATGGATAATGGAAAAAAATTTTAAAGGCATATTTGTGTGGGTGACTGGGAAAGTTGCCAATGAAAATTGAGATGTGGTAGTAGGGAGAAAAGAAAGGTAAATTTCTGTTTAAACTGTTGTTGGCAGTTTGACGTCTTAGGAAACATGCATTACATTTCAAGTAAACGCTTCTGGTAGCAGCAAAGTTAATGGATTGGATTTTTCAACTTAGCTGTCTTGTAATATGCCCATGATAAGCAAGGATATTCAATTCAACTCCTCTGCCATACTTACTTTATTTTCAAACTAGAGGCCTAGTACACAAAATATATACACTGGGGTAGGGGATGGGGAGGCGGGGCAGGGAGAGTCCCTCAGCCCAGCCTGCATCCTCTCCAGTCTGGGACCCCTTGAGGGATATCTGACTTGATGTTTATGCCGTTAGTGATATCAGGGCAGTTGGACATCCCTCTCACAATTCAGGACTGTTGGCTCCCAACTGCTCACCTATCTGCCTTCCTGATTGTTGCCAACCACTTCTGCCTGCCAGCCTGATCACCCCCTAACCACTCCCCTGCCAGCCTGATTGATGCCTAACTGCTCCCCTGCCAGCCTGATTGCCCCTAACAGCCCTCCCGTGCAGGACTTGTCCCCCACAACTGTCCTTCCCTGCTGGTCTGGTCACCCCTAACTGCTCTCCCCTGCAGACATGGGTCCTCTCCAACTGTCCTCCCCTGAAGGCCTGGTCCCTTCCAACTTCCCTTCCCTGCTGCCCTGATTGCCCACAACTGCCCACCCCTACCAGCCATCTTGTGGTGGCCATCTTGTATCCACATGGGGGTGGCCATCTTGTGTGTTGGAATGATGGTCAATTTGCATATTACCTCTTTATTAGGATTTCTGTGCATTTAGTATAATATTAAATACATGTCTTTTTGTTTATTTTTCTTAATATGATTTTATTGGTTTCAGAGAGGAAGGGACAAGGAGAGAGAGATGGAAACATCAATAATGAGATGGAATTATCCATAAGTTGCCTCCTGCATGCCCCACACTGGGAATTGAGCCCACAACCCGGGCATGGGCTCTGTCCAGGAATCAAACCATAACCTCCTGGTTCCTAGGTCCAGGCTCAGCCACTGAGCCACACCGGCCAGGCTCTCTGTGTTTGCTTTTAACGTATCCTATTGGATCTCAAAAAAGAGAAGATGGAGCCCCACCTGTCAGTCCTGAGTCCTGGTCTGGAATAAGGCTATTATACGGATGTGAGAGAAGAGGCCTGGTGGACACCCGCAAATATCTTGCATGAAGGCAAGGCACTCAGCTGCCCCAGGACCATCAGAGGAGAATGGGGGGCACTGATGCCAAGCAGAGGCTCAAAGGGTTGGACATCATGTCAGGAAATGCACCTGAGAGTTACCAAGAGCAGGAGGAGGAGGATGGAGCTACTGAGGAGAGCCGGTATGAAGGGGTTGCTGAGTGAAGTCAAGGTGCAGCCACAGAATCAGGGTGAGTGCATTCCTGTCTGTGATTTCAAAATCCGCAGGAACACAGCCTCCACCACGGAAAAGAAGGGAAAGAGGCAAGAGCCTGACTTTGCCTGAGCTTACCTTTAAAATAGACTGCGTTCTCAATAAATTTCTTTAGAAGAGAGTTTTCTGAGAAAGGAAGTTTTCTGCCGTCGCAGAGAATGAGGCCCCAGATAGAGATTCAGCTGGGCCTTCAGAACAATTTAAAGAGCAATGTTTTTTACATTATCGAGTTAGTGGGCTGTAGAGCTGTTCGAGAGCATTTTTAATGTTGTATTTCTCACTAAACAAAGTTCTGGGAAGCTGTAGATCCATTTGCAGGCGATAATGTGTATTTAGTATGATGTGCACTTAGCATAGTGGCCAGTGAGATGAAAAATGATAAAAAAAAAACTCGCTGCTTTTTATGTCTTGGTTTCAGTAACGTCTTCACAGAGTCAACACTATTAAACGTGATTGAAGCCTAGTGCTACAGCCCCCCCACCCCCACCCCTACCCCTCCGATCAGTTCTCCATCCTTTTACTGTTTAGTGCCTCTCATCGCCACTTGCGGTAGGAACAGAAGGAGACAAAAATGAGATTATTAAAATGTGTTTTTTTTTTAAAAAAAAAAAAAAGATGTTTAAGGCAAGACATTTAAACAAAATGGAAGTTCCAATCATGTGAATGAATAGGGTTAAAAAAAATAAAGGGATTTATCCATAAAACAAAAAGAACTGGATGGTATACTGTATTAGAAGAACTGAATTAAAGGTATCGTAGACCATCCCTAGTGGGTTTGGCTCCGAGGAGAGAGCATCAGCCTTCAGACTGCAGAGTTCTGGGTTACATTCTGGTTAGGGCACATGCCCCGTTGCAGGTTCGATCCCCAGTAGGGGGCTTGCAGGAGGCAGCCAATCCACAATTCTCTCTCATCACCGATGTTTCTATCTCCCTCTTCCTTCCTCTCTGAAGTCAACAAAAATGTGTATTTTTAAGTGTCTTAAAACAGTAAGGTGACTTATTTTTCACCAAACAGTAAGTACTACAGGGAGCAGCCCTGGGGACGGCTTTGCAGCAAGGATGTCGCCACGGATGGAGGTTCTTGCTTTCTCCCTGATGCCTTAGCATCTCTGGCTTCATTATCTCAGAAGAGGAAGGCGGCCCCTGCACCCCCGAACACTACCTACAGAATCACTCATGTCACGTGAGAAAACAGAAATAAAACGATGGCCCCTGCGTTCCAGAACATTACCTACACAATCACTCATGTCATGTGAGAAAACAGAAATAAAAAGATGAATCATTTCTGCCTCATGGCCTCCTAGTCAACCCCTTCTTCTCGCTCCCCTCTCTGTCCTCCTCCCCGCTTCTGCTTCCTCCCCACCCCATCCCCTTTCTTCTCCCCTCTTCCTGTTCTCTTCTCTCCTGGAAGCTTTACCCAGAGCCTTTCAGTCACTCAGGATAGAGGCAGTGCTTCTGCCTAAACCACAAGAGTAAAGAGAGGGTCCTCTCCCACTGTTGGTTGGAAAACATTGGAGGTGGAGAAGCACCTGAGTGGGTTCTGGCTGGCTGACAGGTAACGGGCAATTTGAACTTGAAAGGAATAAAGGTCACTGTAAGTGCTGGCTGTATACACCACGGCGGGTACCACTTGTGTTAATTTAAGGATTCTTCACGGTGGAACTTAAGGTTGTGCAAATTATGAAACAAATTATTTAAAAAGGTCAAAGAGAGAATATACACTATGCATTTAATTGCCAGATATAATTTAAAAAGCACATTACATTCTCTGGAAAATATAGCCAAAGCAATGGTTTCCTTTGACCACAAGAAAACGGCATATGCATGTATTTTTAACTGCTGCTTGGTGAACAGAGCATCAGAAGTTGTGTTACAAGAAAACGTTGACTATTAGCAATCACAGGAAATAAGAACAGATAGAGGTTCACATGTTGCTATAAGCTTGTTAACATACTTTCTACACTGAATGATTGAGACTCACACTAAATTATTAGATGAAAGATACTAAAATCCTATGAACTTGTTAATATTTTCCTATGTCCATATAGCATTATGGAAGGGAACTATAATTTTTCATTAATTTTATCAAATCAAGGCAAAGAAGGAAATTACTCTGTGTGTTAAATAAAAGTATTTAGGGATTGACAGCTACAGACATAAAAGGCAAATAATACATAATTGACAGGTTAACTATTATCTGAAAAGCAAGCACATCCTAAAATGACATCTCTATGCTTGTGACTTGATGTACCTCATGCCAGGAGGAAGTGGCATGGAAGTTGTGGGAAATGGAAGCTGTGTTGTTCAAGAGAAGGGTGGTTATCATTCCATTGACATTTTTACAATGAGAAAAATCACAACAACCAATAGTTGATCTAAGACCAGAGACCAGAAAACGCATCTGCCCCATGGAATTACTAGGCCTCACGCTTAGCTTAAAACATCTAGTCCTTACTTCACAGCAGTATTGTGATTCCCGGTGGAAGCCAATTGCATTTCAGCCAATGAGCAAAGGGAATGCAGTTTCCTTCTAGGCAGCCTCCTGAGGCACCAGCCCTGAGACTCAGCTCCAGTGGCTCCAACAGCAGGAAGTAATTCACGTCGGCGTGCCAGGGACCCGCAGCTCAATTAGGGCGGAGTTACAAGATATGTGTATGATATTTTGATTTGCCTCCGAGTGGGGAACATGGCTTCACTGAAAATTATTGTTTAGGCTAGTAAATGCTTTTGGGATACAGAACAAAGACCTTCCACAGAGAGGGCAGGAGGAGCAGATACAGAAACAGAAGAAAACATGAGCTTGAACTGGTGGGTGCACCTTCCTTGAGCAAGTTGCTAGGTCTGCTTCTATCCTATGAAGCTAAATGGAAAAACACCTGTAATTCTAAATACACAATCACTCTTATCCCATGAAAGACAAAGAGAACGGGTAACTGTAAAAAAAAATGTACATGTAGTAGAGCTAGGCAGAGAGAGTTCTAGAAGACATGGGTTTCTTTTTTTAATTTAGATAATATTGGTTCACAACATTGTACGAGTTTCAGAGCCCGGTGTTATAACTTAGTGTCTATACACACTGCAGTGAGCTCAGCCCAAAGGTCCAGTTTCTACCCATTCCCTTTCATGCAACTTCCTCTACCCATTCATCACCCTGTAAGTCCCTTCCCCTCTGGTAACCGTCAATCTGATGTCTGTATCTATGAATTGCTGTTTTGTTTGTTCATTTCTTTATTTGCTATTTTATATTCCACACACGAGTGAAATCATGAGTTTCATCCGTTTTCATCTGACTTATTTCACCTAGCATGATACTCTAATGCTATTGCAAATGGCAATGCTTCACCTGCTTTAAGGCTAAGTATCAGTCATTAGGGAAAACAGTATGGAGGTGCCTTCATATCCTATATAATAAAAGGATAATATGAAAATTTTCCCCCTAGGAGTTCAACCAACCAGTTCAACTGCTCGCTATGACATGTGCTGACCATCAGGGGGCAGCATGGAAGCAAGGAAAGCCCTAGCCTAAAGCCAGCAGCTGGGAAAGAAGGCCCTGATAAGCCCTAATTGCTGGCCAGGCCAAGGACCCTACCTGTACTCGAATTTCATGCACCAGGCCCCTAGTGCAGTGGCCAGCAAACTCATTAGTCAACTGAGCCAAATATCAGCAGTACAAAGACTGAAATTTCTTTGGAGAGCCAAAAACCCGACTTCTGCGCATGGGCCACGAAATTTCAATCACACTGTCCGTATGCGCCCACACGTGGTATTTTGTGGAAGAGCCAGACGCAAGGAGCCAAAGAGCCACATGCGGCTCACAAGCCACAGTTTGCCGACCATTGCTCTAGTGTAAGACTAGAACTACCATATGATCCAGCTGTTCCACTTCTGGGTACTTACTCAAAGAGCATGAAAACACCAATACAAACAGACATATGCACCCCTATGTTTACTGTCACAAAATTACAATAGCCAAGATCTGGAAACAACCTAAGTGCCCATAGAGGAATGAATAAATAAGATACCACTTTTTTAAAATGACAAAATTTGATAACCTGGGCATGTGACCAAGCACTACTACAAAGGACTGGCATGGGTTTATAAAAATGGCAAGTATCAAGAAAGCTAACATTTTAATTGCAAACGAAACATCAAAAATGTCAAAGAGAAAGAATTATTGTTCTTCATTGTGTGTATAACAAACACAAACAAGCATGTTCTAGACTGCTTTGGGGGAATCTGATGAAATAGTACCATTTAGAAAAGGCACAACTCTTCCCGGTGTGGAGAGAGAAAAGGCCAATAGGTGAGTGTGTAAGTAATGTCTGACAACCACAGATATTTCAGGATGGAACGCGGGGTCTCGGAGATTAGAGTATGTGCTGTCACCCAAAGTGTCCAAAAATCGATGGTATCAAGCAAAATGTGCGCTGCTAAGCTGAAAGATTTCACACTTCAGGTCAAAGCGGGGGTCTTTGATGGCTGCTGACCTGGCTCGCTGGAGTGTTACAACTTACCAAAAAGGAGCTTGGTGTCTGCAGGTAAGCACCCGCCAGGCCACTTGCTCTTTCTTAACTAGGAAATTATCAAATCTAAAGACCTTCCCTAATGTGATTTGAGATCCTTAAAGTCTTGCTTACTAAACAGCGGCAAGCAAAACCTACCATTCCCTAAGCGTCAGAGTTTTACAGGAAAAAAACATAAACTTAAAAACATAAATATGCCTCCAAAGTATGAGCTAGGGAACCTGAACTTGCATATTTCCTCCGAAGAGTCTGTGGGCTAGATATTGACTCACGTCCTTCCCATGGGGTGGAAGTTGCTGTTCGAGGAGCTCATTGTAGGTGGAGGACCCTTCGTGATGCTGAGCGCTTTCGGGGGGATGCTGTCTGCCTGCGCTGAGAGCAGGGGTGATGGAGTTACAGAGGGAAACACACGGTGAAAGACATTTCCCTCAACAGGAACAGGGACACACACAGAAGTGCTGTCTCCGGAGCAGGCTGAGTCTGTCACGTGCTTCTGGAACAGCATTTCCCGGTCCTTGGGCGTCGTCTTACCCAGTCAGTGAGCCACGAGCACCTGCCTCCTGCAGAGCACCGCCTCCCACCTGGAGTTTGCATGGAATTCCACGATGCCAGCACCTAAAACAGCACCCCAGGTTCACGGTCACCCGCATTCAAACGCAGAGCCCGCGTGGGTCTGAGGCCCAGAACTGCCGCCGATAGCTGTGACTCACCCATTCCCTCCAAGAGGATCTGCTCTATTTCAACTAGAAGCCTGCACATTCCCGTTCCTGGTCTCAATGACTCCGCCAAGCCTGTCTGCAGGGCCACACCCGGCTGTTTAGAGCCAGCACCCCGGATCTGCTTTTCAGGGGCTCACCTCACTCACCCTTGTCAAAAGCACACCGTCCGCTGGCCTGCCCTGGCCCAGCTCCCTCACCTGATCCCACCCTCCCTGTGGCCTCATGGTTTCTCTTTGGCGTGCCTGGGCTCTGAGGGGGAACTGGAAGGAAGCTGTCTCCTGTTCTCTAGGTGAGGAAATTGGCGGCTTCCCTTGGGGTAAGCCCGTTTGCTGTTGGTGTTGTTTTCAGCTCCACTGTGACGTTGAGAGGCAGGATGTGGCCTGTGCGTCTCTGAGCACCAGGAACGATCACGTCCTGGCACACAGCAGACAATCGCCGTACACGTGTGGATTGAAAGGACAAATGGATGGCTGTCCAAGCGAATAAATAAAATGCTAATTAACCACAGAAAGTGAAAGTAATGAAAGTCGATAGCCTGACTACTTTCTAACATTTCTCATTTGAGATCAAATCTGAACATCTGTTGTTGCTGGGAAAATCGGTGACTCTGTCCTTAAAGGCATTTCCAGTTGTCAGGCCTTCGCCTTCCCAGGGACCAGACCTCCTTGTTTTAACTTTCTGATTTTTAGGTGACCAACATGTCATTTATGTAGGCCATTCTCCTTTCAGCCCAGGGATTTTGTTTATGTTGACATTGTATCACTCAGAAAAGGGTAAGGACAGGGAATACAACAATGAAATTACTCTAGCTTGCCACATCACAAAGCCATTTTTAAAAATATTCATGGAATGCCTATTTGTGTGTAAATTATTCTAGGAGGTAACATCTCAGTTAGTTCCTAAACAAACCATGCTCAGAACCCCTTTACACTTTTTTTTAAAATATATTTTATTGATTTTTTACAGAGAGGAAGGGAGAGAGATAGAGAGTTAGAAACATCGATGAGAGAGAAACATCAGTCAGCCGCCTCTTGCACACCCCCTACTGGGAATGTGCCCACCACCAACGTACAATGCCCTTGACCAGAATCGAACCTGGGACCTTTTAGTCCGCAGACAGATGCTCTATCCACTGTGCCAAACCGGTTTCAGCCCTTTACACTTTTATTAACTATTGGAACCACAAAGAACTTCTGTTTATGGGGATAATACCTATCAATGTTTGCCATAGTAGACATGAAAACTGGCAAACTACTCAAGTATTTAATTCATCTAAAATAACAGCAACACAATCATTGCAGGTTGACATCGCATCGTTTCATAGAAAGATCTTTTAACATGTCATGACATCGGTTAATATGTTCAGAAAAATCTTTCAGGTCTGGCTGCTGGGGTGGCCTGTGCCTCAGCCTCGGGGGCTCCCGTTGGAATTGGGGCAGGCAGGGAGAGAGCCGCAAAAATTGGCCTCGTTTTATTTTGAAAATAGTTTCGACCTCTTAGACCTCATGAAAGCATCTCTGAGACCTGCCACGGTCCCCACACGGCATGTGGAGAATCCTTGCCTAGAATAACCTAAGGTAAATATTAGTGCATTTAACCGGCGAGGAAGGTAAACCTCAGGGACATTAAGCGCCTTGCGGGAGATGACAGAGGAAGCAGTGCTGGCTGCAGAATGGATCTCTGAACTCCGATTTCAAAGCCGGAGTTTATCCCAGTTACGACACGCACCTTCCCGACCCTTAACCCCCGTTGTTATGCCTAGTGATGGTGGTGTGTCTATGGACCCAGGGAGCAGACTTTCCACGGTTACATTTCTTTTTTTTTAATATATTTTATTGATTTTTTACAGAGAGGAAGGGAGAGGGATAGAGTCAGAAACATCCATGAGAGAGAGACATCTATCAGCTGCCTCCTACACGCCCCCTATTGGGGATGTGCCCTCCACCAAGGTACTTGCCCTTGACCAGAATTGAACCTGGGACCTTTCAGTCCGCAGGTCGATGCTCTATCCACGAGCCATACCGGTTACGGCATCCGCAGTTACATTTCAAACCACTCCAGATCACACTTTGGTAGCAACTGAACTATGTTTTCTTAAACTGTTTGGTTTGAGAAAGCTGATGATGCATAGGCAGGCTTTGCAGGAGAAGTCACCAGGAAGAAGCGTCTGCCAGCGGGTGGGTGAAAAGCCCTGTGATGTTCGGTCAGAGAAGGGACTGAGCCTGGACACGGGGGATGAACAGGAAAACAAGGCCAGCACCTGAGAAAAGGTGCCTCTTTTCTCCAGGGAGAACCTGTCAGAAGCTCACCCCCCTGAGCCTGGGCCCGGGGCGGCTGGTCAGGGTGCACCGGGTGGAAGACTGGTCCCCGAGGGGCAGGGGAGACTTGCTCTACATGTAGGTGTGGAGAAGGGAAAGGGTTCCCGGAGACCTGGCTGTGTGTCCGAGTGAAGGGTCCAGTGTCATCTGGCCAGCACTACGTTAAGGAATGTATGCTAATGAGTGCGTTGCTGTAAGTCTGTGGGAAGAGGCCCTGTCGCAGAGATGCCTTTAGCTTTTCTCCTCAGAGCTGCAAAGGACAGGGATGTGCCAGCTCAGCATCAGCTCTGGAAACTCATCACTCAGGGAACTTTTTTCTGAGAATGTCGTGACGTCGATGGATAAGATAGAGTTGCAAGTGCCAAGCTTTTTCTTTCTTTTTTAATTTTGAAGAGGAACTAGTCAAATGAATGAAAGGTGACCTTTCTCAAAAGACTACATCTTCCTACAACTCATACCATCTAACATGCATTACCAGCCCTAACTGGTTTAGCTCAGTGGATAGAGTGTCAACCTGTGGACCGAAGGGTCCCAGTTCGATTCCGGTCAAGGGCATGTACCTTGGTGGTTGGCACAGACCCAGTAGGGGGTGTGCAGAGGCAGCTGATCGATGTCTCTCTCTCATCGATGTTTCTAACTCTCTATCCCTTTCCCTTCCTCTCTGTAAAAAAATCAATAAAATATATATATTAAAATATATATATGTATATATATGTGTGTGTGTGTGTGTGTGTGTGTGTGTGTGTGTAAAATAAAATAAATAAAATGCGTTACCATTGTACATCAGGGTGTGGCAATAATAGCATTAAATATTGAGAAATTATTACAGGCTAGACATGGTGCAACCTCCTTTACATGGGTTCTCACGACACATCCATGGAGGTGGCATTCGAGTTACCTCTGATGTGCAGATGAGGAGCAAGACGCTTGGGACAGCTGAGGACCATGCCTGGTGTCCCTCATGCAGTAAATGACAGGCTGACACATGGACCCATCAACGTTTGTTTCTCACTGCCTGGCTTTACTGGCTTGATGGCATTGAGCAGAAGAGGAAGCTGTGATTTGGTGAAGAAAGTCAAGGTCACCTCCATGGCTCTGGGGGAGATACCAGGGCCTGAGTTGCTCATGCTCCCTGCAGGGCCATGAATCTTTCTTGGTGGAGACAGCTTCTGACTTTTTACTTTTAGGCTTTTACACAACATATTGCTTTTTCCAAGGTGTTAGGATTTTGGGAAAATGTGAAGATGAAGGTTTTATCAAAATCCTAGGTGAGCATGTGTGTATATATATATATATATATATATATATATATATTACTGTTTTAAAGGCAAAGAAAAAGAAAAGGAACAAGAACCGATAATAGAAAAAGTACAGAAAACTTTTCATGTCTGGCATTTAAAAAACGTTTGAATCTAAGGAGGCTGGTTTCTCCTCCTGCTACCCTTTTTCTTCCATGGAAACCTCGTTACCAATCCACATGGATGCCCGTTGGCAGGTCACACTTCCGGCTCACTTGTAAATACTTTGGTTAAACTAGACAATAGTAGTAGTAATGGCCATGATGATGATAATGCCAACAGTTCTATAATGTGTAACAAGCACCAGTTACTCTATTTAATTTTCACATTAACCCTATGCAATAGGTACCATTATAATACAAAAGTTACATATCAAAAAGAACACACACACACACACACACAAAACAACTAAGGGACAGAGAGGTTAGGAAATTTGTTCAACACCCAACAGTCAGCATTAAGCCAGGGTTGATATCCACATGCTGACTCTTGTAGCCCTGACCTTAATGAGTATTCAAACCTGATTTAAACCAACTCTTGCTCCAGGTCAACAACAAATATTGGGCTGCCCCTCTGCAAGAATATGTTTTTCTATTTTAAACACTCTCTACGTTTTCCACTGAAGAAAATTAGTAAAGAGTAGAATAACCGTTGTCTTAGTAACCGCTAAAATTTCAACATGCTAAAATAATGAATATTTCTAAATTTTTAGTGAAATAACTAATATTTTGAATTTGGAAAAAGAAACCCAAACGCTTGCATGGAAACCCACGGTGAGCATAGTCACAGACACTGAAGGGGAGACATGATGGCAATGTCTAGCCAACCTTTGTTGAACCTTTGTTTCAACCTTTGTTGAAAACTTTCACTGGAATGAAAGCATCGGCCCTGGTTTAATAACAGCTGAGTGAGGACCACCCTGCTGGTCCCACCCTGGCCCCTCGCTCTCTGGTGATATGAGAGGAAGGGGTTGGGGCGAGCAGTGAACCTTTAAAAGGCCGCAGTCCAGTGATGCTTTGACTACAGCCTGAGGAGTCGGAGAGGAGTGACAACTGGACAGTGGCTAGTCCGCACTTCCTGGTATACGACACACTCTGAACGGAAACTTAACGAGGCCAGGGAGCAAACACACACCTTTGCAGTCCCGGCCTGGGGTGCAACGGGAGTCTGAGAGACGCTGGCAGTGGCCGGGCGGGAGGCCCAGTGATGGAGGACGGGCACCGAGGATTGATGTCCACAGGGAGAAATCAACGCTAGTGGAGCCCGCGGCGGCCAGGCCTCTGTGATTTCTGTACCAGGGGTTTCCAAGAGCCTTGGCCTCATCAGTAATGATGGTTTGCTCCCTTTTTCGTGTGGTGGGAGGTGGGAAATGAGTGATGGGCCAGCCATAATAATTAAGAACAGGGAGAGGAGCCCTAGACAGTTTGGCTCCGTGGACAGAACGTGGCCTGTGGACTGAAGGATCCCAATTCCATTCTGGTCAAGGGCACATGCCTTGGTTGGGGGGACTATCCCTAGCAGGGGGCATGCAGGAGGCAGCCAAACAATGATTCATCATGGATGTTTTTATCTCTCCCTTCCTCTTTATTCCTCTCTGGAACTAATAAAATAGCTACTTACAAAACCATTTGCTTTTTCAAGTTTTGAAAGTCAATTGGTTGTTGATTTTATTTTTTCCAAGAGCACTGCATTTCACTGAAGTGGAGTTTTGCCGTTTATTTATAACCGAAAATATTAATTTGTTCCTCATTTCTTTCATGGCTGGATTCACGTGATTTATACAATCTAAAAATAGCATGTTTAGCCCAACTAGTATGCCTCAGTGGCTGAGAGCATCAACCTGTGAAACAGGAGGTCACATTTCCTTCCCAGTCAGGGCACATGCCCTAGTTGTAGGCTCAGCCCCAGTGGGGGGGGGGGGGGGCATGCAGAAGGCAGCCAATCAGTGATTCTCTCTCATCACTGGTGTTTCTATCTTTCTCTCTCTTTCCCGGCCTTTCTAAAATTATATAATTTAAAACATAAACAGAGCATGCTTAATATGGAGACACGCATATATTAAACAGGAAAAAAATCCAGTTTAAAGATTTTAATGATTGTGAATTTGAAATTTGAGCATTACATAACTTTATGTTCTAAGCATTCATAGGACCAAGATGCCCCGAACATTTTCTTGAAAACTGCCGTTTACAACACTGCATTAAAGGAGATGCCGTGAGAACAGGTCTGTGTGAAAAAAGGTGGTTTCGTATAATAATTTCTATGCCGAAGTCTGCCCTTCTTAGAGGGCCACTGGGACATGCACACGTCCTTCTACTGTACCCGTGGCTTTCAACAGCAGCACAAGCACCGAAGGGAGGACTCATCTAGATTTTCATAACGTGGCTACTCTCCACACATCCCTCAGAGCCTGTGTGGGAAAGAGGAGAATCAACATCCCTGAGGGTGTGTGTGCATGTTCATGTGTGTGTGTGTGTGTGTGTGTGTGTGTGTGCGAGCGTGTGTGTGTGTGTGTGTGTGTGTTTCCCAAGAAAAAACTCTAATGATAGTTTTTCCCAAAAAACCACTGTGTTGTTGTTTTTCTCCTGGTAAATAATTTAGAGACTTTAGCAGCATCCTACAAAATCAATGTCTCCCTTTTCCTTCCCAGCTATTTTAATCAACATTTAATCAATACCAGGTAAGGTAAGCACTTGTCGCCATGTGAGGGAAAGACAATTTAGGAAGAGCCTTTTCCTGGAGCTCTGAAGCACGTTTAACGTAAACTGTGCGACAGAGTTAACCTAGACAAAGTCCTCTCTGAAAGTCAGGCAGGACTCCAGCAGCTGAGGTAGAGGATAACTTGAAATGTAGCAGCCCTAGGAATAGTACTATCTACTTCCTTTCTATATATGTATATATTAGAGAGGAAGAGAAAGGGAGAGAGAATCATGGATCAGCTGCCTCCTGCACACCTCCCACTGGGTATTGAGCCCGAAATCCAGGCCTGTGCCCAGACCATGAATCGCATAAAATCAAACTGTGACCTCCTGATTCATAGGTGAACACTCCACCACTGAGCCACGCTGGTAGGGCGGCTCTCTACTTTCTCAAGCCATGGTCCCTGCATCCACGCCAGAAACTCTACCTCCTGTGCAGGCACACAGAAGTCTTTGGGGAGAGGAGACAGCTATTTCAAACTTCTGGGAATAAAGCTCATTTATTAGGAAAGCATCAGTACATCTGAATACCCATTGGTCTTAAGTAAATTAATGGCAAGAAAACACTGAGTATACTACAATCCTAAATTAACTTAGATGTACTCATCAATTGCAGCTAAATAATGTTTAATTAGAATTATACACACTATATAAAAATGTAAACACAGGGCACAGGCAAATGAATTCCATTAGAGCAATGTGATGTCTGAGCCTTGTAAAATGATAAAGAGAACTAAAATAATTACGTTCTTGAGTCAACTCCCTTAAATTGAAATAAAGAATTTGTTCTTCCTGAGTTCTAATGTTAAAAAAAAATTTTTAAAGTAAATAACTAAATAGAGAACCTTAAATTGAATCTATATTTTGTTAATAATTTATAAAATGCAGTTTTACTTATGTTTAAGTTTCTGACTACAGGGCCCAAATGAATATTTGGCTCATTGACTGTTGTTGGAAGTTCTGGAGCAAGCACTTGTTTGCATCGTCATTTGAACTAAATTGTAAACGCTCCAAAGATGAGAGATTACACCTAACTGTGTTTTGTTTCAGTGGGACACATATAAAATGGCAAGTTCTAATAAGGAACCGATCCACGATGCTGGATTAGAGCCCGCAATGAAGAACACGGGGCTGGGGCCAGAAGCTACATAAGGACTGGCCCGCTGACTGAGCCATGGTCACGTGCCCTGCCATTCACGCCCGCACAGGTCTCCAGTCCCACAACCAACACTGAGGTTCACCGCAGACACTCCTTCCTGGGCAGCTCCCATCACATCCTCAGTACAGTTCCCAAAGAATGTTCTTAGCTGTCCTGTGGATCCATCCATTTTCTCCTCCTACACCTAACAGACATTAGAACTTAGGTTCGATCTGGGCCGACACCTGGCTCTGCCCACAAAATCACACTATGAACATGTCACCAACACGCTCACCACGCAAACATGTCACTGCCCCTGCCCTCTGCACACACACTTCACATTACCTTGTCTCTTCCTTCCTCTCTTCTGCTCAGAGGTTATTTAGTTCCTCATGTCCAGCAGTCTCCCTGCACCCACTGTCTTCGCTGGGGGTGGAAACACCTCCCTGTGATGCCAGCCCTTGTCCTGGGTCAGCTAAAACCTACTTTGTAGTCAAATTGCTTTTAAATAATTCGATTGGAGTGCTTCATCTGGAACCCAAACCGAAATACCAGTGGGTTGCTTAGCACCTAGAACATTGCTTGCCTGCAGCAGGCACTCATTAATGAATGTCTGCTCACATCTATACTAATAAAAGAGTAATAAGCTAATTATATTGGGTTGACTGGACATCTTCCAGATATCCTACTTCCTTCTGGACACAGCCATGGTGGCAGGGGTCGAGGCAGGGGAGCAGGCAGTTAGGGGCAATTAAGCCAGCATGGAGGAGCTGGCAGTTATGGGCGAGATCAGGCCAGTGTGGGGGAGCAAGCAGTTAGGGACACGATTCGGCCGGCAGGGGAGGGCAGTAAGGGGGGTGATCAGGCAGGCAGGCAGGCAGGTGAGCAAGCCAACTGTCCTGGATTGTGAGAGGAATGTCCCCCAAGGGGTCCGGATTGAAAGAGGGTGTAGACTGGGGTTAGGGACTCCCCTCTCCCCTGTGTACGAATTTTGTGCATTGAGCCTCTTGTTTAATAATAATTAATAAACAAATGTGTATTCAAATGAGGTTCAAGATCCTCTGTGACAGGGATTCATGTCTTGCAGTTTATACTTATTTTTCAATTTCTTTAACCTTCCCCAAGGATATTTCCCCTTTGGTCTTTAGAGAGAGGGAAAGACAGAGAGAAACATCTATGTGAGAGAAGCACATTGATTGGTTGCCTCCTGCTTAAGGCCCTACCAGGGAGGAGCCTGCAACCAAGGTGCATGCCCTCGACTGGAATTGAACCAAGGACCCTTTAATCGGCAGGCTGACACTCTATCTACTGAGAAAAGAGGGCCATTTTTCCAATTTTTTATCCTCACAGTAACAACACCAACAG
Organism: Lasiurus borealis; assembly: GCA_004026805.1. Classification (NCBI taxonomy): domain Eukaryota; kingdom Metazoa; phylum Chordata; class Mammalia; order Chiroptera; family Vespertilionidae; genus Lasiurus; species Lasiurus borealis. The sequence continues at coordinate 51,309 of PVJN01002329.1, forward strand.
ATAGTGGTTTGGTTGGTTAATAAATTTTTCAAATAGTTTCAGAGAAAAATCAAACAATTGCATATGAAAATTTTATCCGAATTTTCAAATGTTTTAATAATGTTCCTGTAAGTTAAATTCACTAATAATTATAACACAATCGATTTCAATTTCTGAACAACTATTAGGACTGACACAACTGAAATAAAAAATCAGAAAACATTTTAATAGATGTTACAGTTTATGACTCCAAAATGGATAGAAATTATCAAAAATTTTTAGTAATTCTTTATTGTTGAAAGTATTACATGTGTCCTCTTTTCCCCCCATTGACCTTCTCCAGCTCCCCTTTCCGCACCAGGCCTTCAGCACCCTATTGTCTGTGTCTTGTCAGAAATTTCATTAAAGAATTTAAATTATTTATATTGGGGTTCCTTTTTTCAATTTTCTAAGTCCCGACTATGAACAATATTCCAAAGATACACTGTCCACTTTTGGGGTTTTATCTCTTATCTAATGAGGTTCAAGCAAGGACACCAATAAGTTATGATCACATTTTGTTTTTGAGAGTTTATAACCAGTATCTGTCCTTAAAAAAAATATATGTCCTTAAAAAAAAATAAAGAACCAACTTATATTTCCTTTAGCATACAGTTTTTTTGCTTTTTATTTCTCTATATCCTTGATAGGAAACAAGTTGCTACCTTAAGATTGTGTGGATGATTTTATCAATATATAGAGGATATATGTGCAGATTGAGGTTATAGTTTTATTTCTCTAACTTTAACACTGCCAGGACTCCAAGAGAATCATGGGAATAGAATAAATGGGCAGGTTGCAATTGCTTCTGAACTGTCCCTTCATTTCCTTTTTAAAAATATTTTTATTGATTTTAGAGAGGACAAGGGAGAGGAAAGAGGAATAGAAATATCAGAAATGAGAAACAGAGTGGCTGTCCCTGCAACTCAGGCATGTGCCCCGACTAGAAATCGAATCAATGGTCTCCCAGTGCGTGGGTGACACTCAACCAACTGAGCCACACCAGCCAAGGCTTCCCCTTCCTTTCCTTGTTGCTAATAGCCCAGCAGGCCCATGTGAGAGGGACTCCCACGTCACCGAAGCACGTTCTCACTGCTAAGAGGATGGGGTACGAGAGAAAGCTCACATGGCTCAGACAGGGCGGGAGAAGAGAGGTGATCAATGCAGGTGCAAATAGAAATGGCTTTTCAGTCCAGAGAAATGTCAATGACACGGTTGCTTTGCAGAACACATTGCTTGTCTCCATCCAATTTAGGGATACAGCTGAGAACACAGTTTGCTTCATGGCAGTGTTTCTTTATGAAGACATTTCCTGCAAGCCCTGTGGCAGGAGGGGTTTGGCTTTTACTAGGCAATTGACTTCTTAAAAAAAAATTATATATATTAGAGACCTGGTGCATGATTTTGTGCATGGGTGGGGTCCAGCCACCCTGGTTGGGGAAGGGATATGGGCAGTTGGCCAGCTTGCCTGCTGGTCAAACTCCTGGTTGAGGGAACAATTTGCATATTATAGGATATACACTGAGTGGCCAGATTATAATGGGTCCAGAGATCATAATATTCTGGCAACTCAATGTGTGTGTGTGTGTGTGTGTGTGTGTGTGTGTGTGTATAATATATAATTTTTATTTATTTCAGAGAGGAAAGAGTGAGAGAAGAGAGAAACATCAATGATGAGGGCGAATCATTGATCAGCTGCCTCCTGCATGCCCCACAGGGGATGGTGCCTGCAACTCAGGCATGTGCCCTGACTGGGAATCAACCAAGACCTCCTGGTTCATAGGTTGATGCTCAACCACTGAGCCTGGCCAACAGGGCTGGGGTCTCTTTTATAAGTACAATAATCCCAACCGTGAAGGTTTCTCAAACGCTGACACCACAGAAGAACCGCAACACGTTTTCCTAGAATGCCCCCACAGGTTTTTTGTGGAGGTCTACAAAATGGACAGCATGCTGGGAAAAGCACATTGTCCTCGGAAGCTGGGGTGACAGGGCAGCTGGGTCCTGAGCCTGTGAGATGGGAGTTTTCACTCCATTCTGCAAGAGCGATGTCCATGAGGCTGGCAGCGTGGAGGCCCTGCCAAGCTGGCCCACGGCGCAGGGCTGAGCTGGTGCTCCTGTCTGTATCTGGCAGTGGGGAGGCAGCTGAGGATTCTGTCCTGAGCTCGGCATTCTGTGTGCTGCAGAGTGCCCTCCCCGAAGGCAGCTGTGAGCTGCCTGAGAGGTCAGACCTAGAGCTTTCAACCCATGCAAGTGTCTGGGTTTTGGCAGTTGGTCTGGGAGGAACATGCTCTGATTCTACAGTGACCGCCAGGGGAACTTCGCAGCATTTCAGATGTTCGCAATTACTTCCCTCAGCATGTTTATTTCCTAACCCTGGAGCCCAGGGTTCCACCTCTCGCCCAGCACTTTCACAAAACCCCCAGATCTGACGATTTCAATGTCTGTTCCAGGCAGCTGCCAAGGCGAAGCTGACACAGAGAGAGAGATGGGAGTTGACGCTGAGGTGGCGCGGTCACGGCCAAGCTCGGTGTCAGCTGCCACGCAGGAGGCAGAAGAGATAAGAGGTTCTCCTTACCCGCAGCCACAGGCTTTGGGGGGGCTTGTCCTGGACTGAACTTGTAAAAGGCCTGAATCATGCAGCTTTATAATTCATTGGAAGGTGATCTGAGGGGGGGGGGGCAGGATGTACCCAACCAGTGGTTCTCAACCTTCCTAATGCCACGTCCCTTTAATGCAGTTCCTCGTGTTGTGGTGACCCCCAACCATAAAATTATTTTCATTGCTACTTTGAAACATAACATAATTTTATGGTTGGGGGTCACCACAACACGAGGAACTGCATTAAAGGGACGTGGCATCAGGAAGGTTGAGAATCACTGTACCCAAGGCTTTAGAATCCCGTCTAACACACGGTGGCGGGGATGTTTGGAAGCCTCTGGACCCGCACCCACCATTTTAAAGTAGGAATTGTTATTTGCCTTGAAATCAACCCCTAGATCAAGCACAGCAATAATCTAGCTTCATAAATTTTAGAGCATTACATGAGAGTGGTTGAAAGGACACAGCCTCACCTTGGCACGGCTTCAAAAACAGTTTTAGTGATAGGCTTGTCTATTCAGCCACACTTGGCCTCTTCGCTCATCGGTAGTTACCATTTGCACGCAATTGCAAACAAGAACAACGATTCCAGTCCGAGGAGACACAGGAAATTGGCTGTCAGGCCTTTTTATAAACAGGAAGGGAAGGGGGGAATCAGTATGAGAAAACTTGCCCAGTCTCATCTGTCCAGATATTGCGTTTACTCTTTGCGTGACCTGAGGAATAATAATCAGCTCTTATCTGAGAGCGTTGTGAAATCACACCTGCTCCTTCAAACTAAGACCCGAATCAAGTGTGGAAGCGATGCCGCGGCGTCTGGCGCCCGGGTGATAATCAGCAGCGTCTGCCGCCTGAATCGTTTTAGTTTATATATTTCTATTGATCTCAGAGAGGAAGGGAGAGAGAGAGAGACAGAGAGAGAGAGAGAAACATCAGTGCTGAGAGAGAATCATGGATCAGCTGCCTCCTGAACGCCCCGCACTGGGCATAGAGCCCACAACCCGGGCCTGTGCTGTTGATTGGAATAGAATGTGGGACCCCTTCAGTCTGCAGGCCAACACTCCCTCCACTGAGCCACAGCAGCTAGGCCTGCATCCTGAATCTTGACACATGAGTCTGTACTTAACCACGGGCTGCCTGCCAAGGTAGCATTAGTGGATCAGAGGTTTCCTTTCCACAAAGGACCATAGCTAACTTCCAAAGTTTTAAATAAAAGGACTTGGAAGCATACACACCATAAGAACAATGACATTCATCTTACAATACCATGCAAAGTCCTGTTCCTCTTGGGTATCTGGGGTAGCCAGAATCTCGCCCTGTATTCCCAAGGAGCAACAGATGCCAACTCCCCCCACCCCCAACCTCTTCCTCACTCCTCCTCCCAATAGCCTGGTCTGTCCGCGTCCCTCAATTTCATTTCCCAGTCTTTCAGCATTTAGAGATGCTCTGTCCGGTTCCCTCCTGTCTGTTGTATGGCGATGAAGTAATCCCTTCAGGGGGCCTACCCTAAGATCCACACCGAGGAGAAGATGTTAGCTAACATGCCCAAAGCCAGGTGCAGCCCCGGCCCAAGAAGTGAGCTTTCATAGCAATGACGCCGACATATTCACTGCATCTGGCCGACTCTCATCGGATCCTGAACCCAATAGGAGAGATAGATCTAGTTATTGATCCCTTCAAGCTCAGCCAGGAAGGGCAGACCTCAAGCTGCAAGTGCAGCTGTGTGCCTGATGGAAAACACGCGTCCGACACATAGACCCATGTATGTCGTTCAGCAGGGTGCAAACAAGTGAGGAGATGAGTGAAGGGAAACTCACATAACCTTGTCTGTCTACCCCCCTTTCCACCAAGGCTAGACATTACTGCGATGTGTTTGTCTGCCTTTTCTATCAGCCGCACTGTCACAGAGGGCCAGAGCAGAATGTCAGCCTGGACCTTGGGTCAGAGTCTCTGCAAGTGTAAAAGGGGCACATGCAGAAGGGTTTCAGTGCAAGATGGAAGAGCAGGACTCAGAACTATCAGAAAAACTTGATGAATTATTACTGCTAATGAGTAAAAGGCCCCTTGACAGGGAAGAGAGAAACCACCATCATGTCTCAGGAATAAGATAAAGGAACCAACCACCAGTTGGGTAGCTGACTTTTGAAGCTTCCCTCCAACCATGGTATATGATGATGGCAATTTCTTAATGATCACTTCTTTCTCTTTCCAGACTAATGACTCTCCTAACGTCCTTATTTCTCTTTAAGTTAGCCATTCAATTATCATATTTCAGGAAAGGGAGAGATTTGCTCGTTAATTCTGGCATGAAAGTCAAATACCAGCAAGTACAATGGACAGAACAGAATTGAATTTCCTTAAGAACGCTGAAGAAGAGTGATTCCACCAACTGCAATAGGATTTTGCAAGGAAAAAAAAAATGAAACTCAGACCTCATGAGAAACAAGTCTTTTTAAAGCCACACTCAAAATAATTGGTTAAGTGTATTTTTTGACGGTTGAGAGTTTTTCATTTATTAATAAAACATCCCAAGGTAAAGGTGCACATGCATCATCTGTCTACTTCTGCCCCCTGAAGGGGAGTATTTAAAACCGGAACAAGCCGAGACCGGTTTGGCTCAGTGGATAGAGCATCAGCCTGCGGATTGAAAGGTCCCAGGTTAGATTCCGGTTGGGGGCATGTACCTTGCTTGTGGGCACATCTCCAGTATGGGACGTGCAGGAGGCGGCTGATCGATGTCTCTCTCTCATCGATGTTTCTGACTTTCTATCCCTCTCCCTTCCTCTCTGTGAAAAATCAATAAAAAATAAAAATAAAATAAAAAAATAAAACCGGAACAAGTCTGATCAGTTCACCTGACAGCAGCGATTCCCCTGGGAGGGACAGAGACCTGGGCATTGCCTCCAGACCACACCCATTGTATGCAGCCTCTTTAAAACCCATGGAGTAGAACCACTGTTGCGTGTGCTCGTGCTTTACCAGAATCTTTCCAAGTATTTGAAGCAAAGTCCACAAGGCAGTGAAGCTACTTTCTTTAAGACTCAAATTGGAATTTATAGCTGCATTTTCTTCCTGCTTTTGCTCTCCCTTTCCATCTCGCTGGCAGGAGACTTTCCTGTTTTTCTTCAGTAAAGATGTGCACACAGAAAACTGAAGTCAATAAAAAAAAAAAAAAACTTATCCTAAAAAAAAGAATTCTATTTTGATTTCTAGATATCTCTGATATGATTCCTGATTGAGAATCTCTCAGCCTCCTTCTTCATTCCCATCACTCACTTGGGACAAGGGGCCTTTCCTTTCCTTAACTCATGTAGGTTTCTGTCTCAAATGTGAAGAATTAGAGCTGCAACAGACTGAGGGTCCTCAGAGGGAAAGGGTGAGGCAGGTGGAGAGATCAACCAAAGAACTTATATGCTTAACCCATGGACATACTAGCAGACAAGAGTGGGGTGAAGGCCTGGGGAAGGAATGGGTGTGGAGTGGAAGGGGCCAGTGGAGGGGGCAGAAGGGAGACATCTGTAATACTTTCAATAATAATGATAAATTAAAAGAGAAAAAAGAACTCCTGGGGAAAACTAGCTTTTCCCTTTCCTTCCCACATCCGTGTTCACTGACAACCATCTCCATGGTTCTTGCCCTTGTTCTAGTACACAGGGGTGGTCTCCTTGTGGGTGGGGGCAGAGAATCAATATTACTCCTTACATAGTTCCCATGACAACTATGTCTGGAACCAATGGCAAGGAGCTCAGTTGCATAACATATGAGCAAGGCTCCGCTGTCCCTGGCACTTCCCTGTCTGCACAGTGTTTGCTCGCGTTTAATAATAATAGCTACTCAGACGCATTCTTTGGCCGGAGCGAGATGAATGTTTTTGGTAAATGTGGCCTGAGGCTAACACATTTTTGGAGACTGATCAAGACATTCCTCTAACTCGGCTTACTAACAACCTCCAACTTCTACTGGAATCAACTATACTTTCTTCTGAGTATTCTCAAGGATTTCTTTGGATGAGAGTATAGCATAGTCCAGGTGACAACTACATGCTTTTTTTTTAAAGTATGCAGGAAAGTAGGCCCTGGGTTACAAAGTTCATGTAATTCTAAGAATATTGTTCATATTTCTAAGAATATTACCTCGCCTCTCTTCTTTATTGCTTTCTTCCTGTTTTGCTTGTAAGTGAATGTAAATTATTAAAAACATGCTCTAATGCTTTCCCCTGTTGTAATTATTGCACCTATTTGAGGTGTCTGCTTATAGTGGCTTATTTTTACATCTTCAGTATTGCTTCCTAGAATGTAATCATTGAATTTCAAACATAAACTATGAATGTCAAAACCTCATAGTCTAAAAGCAATATTTTTATTGCATAATTATACTTCTTGATCAATGTTTCTCTAGAGTTGGATGCCTTATGGGTGAATCCAAACTTTTTATGGTAGATGTTCATATACTGCCAAAATTTTATACATGAACATGTATTTTTTTCTATTTCTATAATAATATTGTTCAGAAAAATAATTTAAGAGATACACAATTTTAAGTCTTTCTTCTTTCTATACTTTTGGGAACCTTATACTGAAACCAGAGGTACTTCTAATTTTTTTCAAATTAGAAAAGATGAACATATGATAATTACAATAAAATCACATACTTTACAGACAAAGGAATCATGGAAGTAAGGTGTTGTTTTTTTCTATTATCTTTCAGATGAGGAAACAATAAATCAGGAAGTTTGTTGACTCATTTCATGTTATATCTGTTGTTAGGTTGTTTGTGAATCCAGCTTCCCAAGTCTCATGTAAGGTTCTGTCCAGTACCTTTTTTAAAAATATATATATTTGTATTGATTTCAGAGAGGACAGGAGAGGGAAAGAGAAATGGAAACATCAATGATGAGAGAGAATCACTGATCACTCCCTGAACTCCCCCTACTGGGGGTCAAGCCCACAACTGGGGCATGTGTCCTGACAAGAATCATCGAACCGTGATCTTCCGGTTCATAGGTCAACACTCAGCTGCTGAGCCATGCCAGCCAGGCTGTCCATTGTCTTCGTAAATGGTTATGCTTCCTTCTTATTTTTTCTCCACCACCCTATCCGATAATGCATTTTTAATTAGAGAATTAAAATTCAAAACATGTCAACTCACTAAATACCTACACAGGGGTGGCCCAGAAAGAAAACGTATTTTTTAAGAGATAGAGACCATAGGACAAGAATGATGGTAATAGAATGGTTCCCAGTTGACTGCAAGCAATTCAGAAGCAATTCTTAGGTATTAAATGCAATTACTTAAAAGAGAAATGTCTTCATGAATCATTGCTCATGGAGATAAAACAAAAAATATGGTAATTTAACACAAGCTAAAATGGTCTCCATAATGGGAATCCTGATGGGTGTTAAGGACATCTTGTTTTCCAAGTCCATTGTTTCAATCTAAACCAGATGCCTAGAAGGGTAATTTACTCCATAAAATGTAGATAGGATTCACCTGAACCTCCATTGCATACCTGTATACAGCACCCTCTAAGCTATATGTAAATCCCCCAGCTTACATTACCATCAAATCAAACACAACCAGAAGTCAAATTCAGTAGCAGGCGTACTGAGATGAGGTTTTAAAAATAAATATTCCCAATAGTAGGGAGACTACTCACTGTCTTAGCTGTCGCACTCTCTGGGATAAAACAGTCATCAGCCAAAGGATTTTCTTATCTCCAGCATCAAATCTGAGCACTGGGAATGAAGATACGGTATCTACTTTGGCCAGCAAGAGTCCCCAGTTGTGGCTGTAATTATGGAATATGCCTTATTTATAGCATGGACATTTTAATTACTAACATGGAGAAAGTCTAGATTTTCCCTTTTCTTATGATTTATTTTACAAGGACATTCACATATTCCTGGCAAGTTAGAGACATTACGGATCTAATAAACGTGGCTACATGGTGAAACAGTCTTGGGCCAAGCGGGTAGGAAGAAGGCCCTGACTCAGCACAGAGGCAGGAGCAGTGCCTCACAGGAACGTCAGCTGCACGAATCTTCCCCTGGCTGGTGGCACTGCCTTGGCTTCAGCCAGAGCCGCCCTTTCTGCCTTCCCACACTGCTCAGAAGCCCAGAGTGACTAGCATGGTGTGGCAAGTGTCCCGCCTGGCCCCTGGCTGTTCAGCCTGTGTATGCAAATTAGCCTGCCATCTTTGTTGCATACCCACCCCTGATTGACTGGTGTGTGTCAGGAAGGCAGATTCTAGTAGCATGTTACTCTTTTATTAGATAGATTATTCACACAACCAAATACAACGCCATGTCCCATGTTATTAGAATTTGTGTGTGTGTGAGAGAGAGAGAGAGAGATTTAATTCACAGTCAAGTAATGCAGCTTCTATCAGCTCTTAGAATGTGAGCACAATAGAATGACATTTTGTCTGGGTTGTTTGACCAACCACCTCACCCATCTGCAGCTAAGTGGCCACTGATGCACAGATAATACACAGCGGCCATCAGCCCACGTCTGCAATGGATCCTGGGCCAGAGCTCTCTGCACACTGCAGCTGGAGCTCCCAAAGAAAGCCTCCAGGACTCTCCATCTTTTTAAAAAAATATATTTTTATTGATTTCAGAGAGGAAGGGAGAGGAAGAAAGAGATAGAAACATCCATGATGAGACAAATTCATTGATCAGCTTCCTCCTGCACGCCCTACACTGGGGATCGAGCCCACCCCCAGGCATGTGCCCTGACTGGGAAATCAAACCATGACTTTCTAGTTCCTAGATCAACTCGGAACTACTGAGCCAGGCCAGCCACTGTAGCTATGGAAGCTACATGCATCCACTGTAGCTATGGAAGAAGAATGCTGTCCGGCTTATTGTCTACAAATAGAAAATACAACTCATTATCTAAAACAATATCATGACAGGATGTCACTCACTGTTTAATATCCTGATAGGACATCAATACAACGGGCTGCACGATTTGGGCTGAATACATAATCACTCTTACCAGATTCTGCCAGTGTCTGGTCGTCAATCGGCCAAAAAAGCATTATTTCTCTAAAGTCATATTAAATGCATTTTTACATTTATTATTAGGCTTCCATTGGGTACATTGTCTACTAAATCACCGAGTATCTTTTTATATCAGACATGGTCCAGATTTCATATGAGGAATTTATTTCAAGTCTCAATTCTCATTAACAGTAGGTTTACATTTATCTTGCTAATGTGACCAGTTTCTACCTGAACATGATTTGCACTTTCATTTTGTTTTAAATAAATTAGAATGAAATGCATAGCTCCCTGCTATTGCTATGGAGGACTATGAAGACCTGCTTCTTTTGTCTTCCTTCACATATCTTTCCTTTGCTTAATTTCTCAAAGTGGTCATCTTAATCATTTTCATTTTGCCCATTATTTTAAACAGGTTCAAACAGGTTCAAATCTTTTGTGCCATATATATATATATATATATATATATATATATATATATATATATATTCTTTCAATGATGTTTACTTTATCAGGCTTGATGTTTTAAAAGAAAACTTTGTTCTTATTTTGTCTATTTTTATGTAAATCCTTTGAGGAATACATGTGCATGGGTGTATTTTAATACTCGTTGAGTTTGTACAAGAATAAAGATACACTTAAGCCTGATTTAATAGCATTTTCCTCATCTGCAATTCCCATTGATTAGGCAACAGCAACAACAAAAAAACTTTAAAAATCCTTTTTTCTTTTAGCTTGAAGATTCAAGGATCTTTTCAAACAAATGTAAGAAGTGAGATAAAATTTTTTTTTTTTCTAAAGGGGGAACAAATTAATAAAACCTAAGTCACTTCACTAATCCAGCGTGGAAAATTACTCCTTAAGAACTGTCTTGGTAATCCACTCTCAAACCTCTCTGGTTTGTTCAATAGCACTACCAGCCTGTGTTGGCCCCACAGTAAGTCACCTCTCTCAACCACGGTTTCAGTGTGTGGGCTGTAATTAAGCACTTGACATGCTTGAGTTTATATTTAGGGCATCGGCACATGGCATAATCATATTTTCCTCTCGCTCAGATAAATAACATGAACTTGTCAGCGTGACACACAGTGTTCCTTATTCACAGGGAGCGGTAAGCATGACCCACACTGTTCTGCCAGGAGACCATGCAGAGATTACATAAATCCATCCCCTGTGCCATTTTTGCGGTCTCCTTCCTCTGTTCCATATGCTCCAGGACGTGTTATTCTGCAAAAGGGAAAACCAGGAACATACTTTTGCTCTGTGGATGCTACACACTTTCAGGAAAATGAAAAGGCAGCATTCCGTGGATGTGGAGAGCAGGACATGCGAAGTGGGAGAAAGTGGGCAGTAAGGTGGAGCTTATAGCCTTTCACAGAGAGGCATCTTTAGAAGAGATTTAATTTAGATTTCTTGTTTTACAGAAGATACTGGCATGAAACAGTAATTTCCCCCAGAGCCACAAAGCATTAGAATCAGGTTAGAATCAGCCCCTCTAATGGCCTCACTCTGTAGGTAAATTATCCAGTACTTCTTTTTGAAAAAAAAAATGTGTTTATTACCTTTTGTGACTTTTAATCACAGGAAATATTTGTTACATAACCACATTTATACATTTTATGTCCAAAAAATTGTTCTAAATACTCTGCATCCTGTAGCCTCCCCCAAAAAATAACATTGCAATTCCTTGAGATGTTGATCTGTGTTTGAATAATTTTTCACACTTAATTAGTTACCCTCATGAACTTTTCATTCTTATAAGCAATTTCAATAACTTACATTGCAGCTAGGGTGGGAACAGGGTGAGAATAATTACAGGGGAAAAAAAACAGCTCAAGGAATATCGGCATCACTATGTACATTGCAGAGTATTTACAACAGCCAAGATTTGGAAGCAGCCCAAGTGTCCATCAGTAGATGAGTGGATAAAAATGCTATGGTGCATTTACACTACACACACACACACACACATACACACACACACACACACACACACACACACACACAATATTGGGCGGCAAGAAAGAAGGACATCTTACCCTTTGTCACAGCATAAATGGATCTGAAGATTATCATGCTACGTGAAATAAGGCAGTCAGAGAAAGACAAGTGTTACGTGATTTCACTCATATGTGGGATCCAATGAACAAAATAAACTAACAAATAAAATAGACTCGTAGATACAGAAAACAGATGGATAGTTGTCAGAGGGAGGGGTGTGGGAGCTGGGAAAGAAAGGTAAAGGGATTAAGAAAAAAAAAACTCATAGACTCAGACAACTCTACAGTGAATACCAGAGGGAAAGGGGGTGGGGTAGGTAGAAGAGGATAAAGGAGGGACACGTGGTGATGGAAGGAGACTTGACGCGGGTGGTGAACACACAGTACAATAGGGAGATGGTAAGTTATAGAACTGTCCACCTGAAACCTCTGTTGCTGTATTAACCAATGTCACCTCCATAATTTCAATACACATGAGAAAAGAAAATAGTTGTTATTTATCTACAGAATAAACAGACAACCTAGCACAACCTCTTGTGCTTTTGTGTTTCTGTCTTACCACCAGCTTTGGCCTGGATCCCAGACGAGCTGTGTGGGAGCTAATAGGGAGCAGACCTGTATTCTGAAGATCAGCCAGCCCAGCCCTGGCCGGTTTGGCTCAGTGGATGTAGCATTGGCCCTCAGCCTAAAAGGTCCTGGGTTCAATTCTGATCAAGGGCACATACCTTGGTTTGCATGTTCCCTAGTCTTGATTGGGGTGCGTGCAGGAGGCAACCAATCCATTTGTCTCTCTCACATCTATGTTACTGTTTGTCTCTTCCTCTCCATTCTACTCTCTCTAAAAATCAATGGGAAAATATCCTTGGGTGAGGATTAATAAACAAACAACAACAACAACAACAACAACAAACAACCCCCCAACTCCCTCCCGGCCAATTCCAAGACCTATGAATGGGACCGTGCCTCTCCTTGGAACCACTAAGAGGTGGGTTTGTTGGGCGGAGTTATCATGCAAAACTGACTTAAACAACACATCCCACAACTTGTCTGGACTGGGTTTTATGACCAAAGACAAACATAAGAAAGATGTTATTTTAAAACTTAAGTATGGTCACTTCAGAGTACTGCTATAGTTTTAAAGGGGGGGAAATTGAATCTGAGAACCAAAGAAGGATCAAATTAACTGAAGATCTTATTTTGCGTATCTCCCCAGTTCAAGGCTGATAGTCAATGCAAGACTTTTCATGCGCCCTCTCTGGATTCTGTCTTCTTTCTTTACATCACTAGTTGGTCTCACCGTCATTGCTTCTGAATTTCCTGACTTTCCCAACAAACCACTGGACAATATGAACGTGTGCTATCCAGGGGACGGTGATATGGAGCAAAATAGGCCACTTTGTTCATGAATTCAGGGATTTTGAAAGACGCTGTGAGCACTGCAAATCCCTTAAATTGCTTGCTGATGCCTGACAGTTCTTTGACTGCAAGTGATGGCAAATATCACCTAAATCTCATTAGAATTTTACCCATTATGTTGAATACTTTTGTCAAATCCTGCATGAAACCCTTTAGGTAGAAAGAGCAGATGAGTTAAATAGCCATCTTTAAAAATATATTAAACCAACTAGAATTAAAAAATTCACAAAGGAAGACTGAGTAACTCAAAGACAAACTTCACCTGAATTATAACTTTATGAAAGGAAAAACCTAAACCAGTGATTTTTGTGTTGAAGTTATTTGGGAAATCAAATATACTTCAGCGTGCTGTATCCGTCAAGGGCCTCAGGTAATTGAAATATTTAAACCAGGTTTTATTCTCCAGACTGATATTAGATGATGGGATTTCTAAAGCAAACTAGAGTTGACTTTTCACACACACTCAAACCTCATGGTTGAGAGAGCCATCTCTTGTGAGGTTTTCCCCTTGACGTTCCCATCGTGAGAAAGGACTGAAGTGTAGCTCGAAGGAGTTCTGAGTTCCTACTGGATCCGAGATAAATGTCAAAACAGCCCTTCTATCTGGTTGTTATGAAACACATCCCAGTCATGAATCCAAAATTGTTCTTGCCATCATAAAGGTACTTGGCAGATAGAAGATGTTATCCTGGCCCGTACTAAACGTGTTAAAGCTACACGTCCCTGATTCAATACGAAAGAATGGCTTATAACACACAAACCTTAGCCTTTTATAAAAGGAAAATATTAGCTTTCTGCATTTTTACATCTGCAGCCTGTTTCTCTGGTGCTTGGGAGTACCACTGTGGAAAAACCCAAGTGGAACCAGCTAAATAGCACCTTCCTTTCACGCCCAATCAGAGCCTTTACAACTACTTTCGAAATGGCATGTTTATCTTTATGAATCAAATTTTATTTTTTTCAGAGCTATTCCCTTAATCTCCAAAAGTGATCTTTTAAATGTGGAGGACATTACTGAGGCAATTGATACTGTATAATACACCCATCTGAGGAAAGGCAATCATTTGACCCGCCCTAGGGTTTTAAATAACCCGATGGAGGGAATCCTCTCTAAGAGTAACAATAAGATGGATTATAAGAACATCCTACAACAGACAATGAGCAGGACACTTTCTAATACTTCTCATAGGATTATAAACACTAAGCAAAGTTAAGAAAATATAAACATGAACTTAAACAAGGCATTCATTAAAACAATATATTTGGTATCCAAATAGGGTCTCCAACAGGAAGGTGCGGTGATTAACTTGCAAAAGACTCATTAGGAAGTCATCATTAAACAGAATAGAGCAGATTGGATATGCTTTTTAAAATATTTGTATTGATTTCAGAGAGAGAAAGGGAAAGGAAGAGCCATCCATCCTGTCCTATATAATAAAAACCTAATATGCTAAGTGTTTCATCAACCAGTCAGCTGTTCAACCAATCAAAGCATAATATGCTGATGATATGCTAAGGCTGCTCAACCACTCACTATGACATGCACTGACCACCACGGGGCATGCGCTCCAACTGTAGGTTAGCTTACTGCTGGGGCTGGCAGATCGGGATTGAGCCAGACCCACCCTGGAACCTTCCCAAGATCCCTCCCTGGCTGGCAACCTCCCCCATCTCTCCCTGGCCACAAGGATCAAGGTCCCTTGGTCTGGCTGTGCCCTCTCACAATCCAAGACCACTCAGGCGATGTTGGAGAGCCAGTTTTGGCTTGATCTTGCAGGCCAGGCCAAATTTGTGCACCAGGCCTGTAGTCAATAATAAGAGAGAATCATTGATTGGCTGCCTCCTGCATGCCCCTCATTTTCCAATATCAATTCTGTGTAGACCTTGCTTTTTCCTTCTAGATCAGGCAGGAAATGGGCATTTCCTCGGCTGGGAGTCGGGGACAGGAAACAGCCACCTGGCCCAGTGCTGACCGTGGTCCTTCCTTCTCCAGCACAGCTCTGCCTCACACTAAGCCAGCACTTACCATCCTGAGAAATGAAATAATAAGGTACTGTTTCCACCCCCTAAGATGACAATGACCTAGAATTAGCTGACCCACCAGCCCTCCACAGGGGTTACCAAGGTGGCAATTGCTCAAAGCAGTTTGATTCTTGATTAGTCACTTGAGAATCCTTTGTAATGAAACAAAGAATGATGAATGTGAATGAAACTCACCCACTTTTTGGCAACTGCCAATCACTGTATTGTGCTCCTTGTGTGTATTTGGATCCTGATGTTTGACTGCTGTCTATTAACTTCAGGGACGATTTGTTCTTATTTCTTGCTCAACCTTTTTCACGACAGAAAAATGACCCCATGTGGCAATTACTTCTCGTTATACTTGATTTTAAGGGTATGCAATTACAGGCTGCCTGCTGATCCCTGTATAGCCGCATGGGGTAGAGTGTTGGAACAGCCATGTTGTTTCCAATGTTTCCTCCCTTAAAAGTATTTCAGTCTTTGTCCTCTTTATTAATTTTACTATGATGATGCCTCTGTTATAAAAACGTGCAGATATCGGAGGGAGTTTAGCAAACAGAAAGTATCGGATCCTACTCACAGACATATCTAATCCAGTGCTGAGTAAGGCTCACATGAAACCTTCCAGCGTTCAGCAAATACAGTGGTACCTCGAGATACGAGTGCCCTAACATATGAGATTTTTGAGATAGGAGCCGTCGAGCGAGCGATTTTTGCTTTGAAATACAAGCAACATTTGAGATAGGAGTCATCGCGCGGATCGGCCGGCTGCACACAACCCACCAGTTTACCGAGACTCGAGCGTCTCATAGTTTCCCACGCCTCAAGGCGACAGAACGAATTAAACTCGTATCTCGAGGCACCACTGTACATGACTATCCCCGCTGCTTTAGTTTTAAGCAAGCCTATTCTTCAGAAAACTCGTACATCCTTTAGGAACATGCCAAAAACACACTTAATTACTATACGGATCCTAGAAGTGTTTCAAACTCCCCAAACAAGGGCTCGTCCATGAGGAGCATCCCGCCAACACCGTTTGGACAACACGATTGTCCTTCCATCATCATGGTTTGTTTTCCCGTCCGGGACCTTCTGGGAGAGGTTGAGAGCAGACCGTGTGGCCACCGCTGAGCAGAGGGTGTGGAACCGGAAACAGAAATTAATTTTACTTTCATCCAGCAGGGAAGCTCCTGTACAGTGAGCCCCCAGACAAGGTCACAGGCCCTGAGGTGGTCGTGCGGACACTCCTGACAGCGTCCTGCCAAGGACTGAACCCATGAACCCACTCCGAGTCCTTCGCTGTCAGGCGGTCCCGGGAAAGCCAGAGCACTCTGGAGACCTGGAGGCGGCCGGTGAAGGCTGCAGTGGGCCAATGGATGACTAAAGCATCCACACCTCTCTGCACCGGCCCGAGGTTCCCAAGCCAGGCCTCGCTGGGACAGACACTCGGATATGTCCACTCGGCTCCCCACCAGCATCGGGAGGTTACAGCCATGGTCCACCTGCCCAGCATCGCGGTGAGGGCAGATCTGAGGAATGTGGTTCCAAAGAGAGGAAACTGGTAAGAATCCTCCTCAGACTGTTTTCCATTCTCTCATGAGATGGTTCCCAATTAGAAGGTTAATTGTTTCAATATATTTCTATTGATTTCAGAGACGAAAGGAGAGGGAGAGAGAGAGAAGCATCCATGATGGGAGAGAATCGTGGATCAGCTGCCTCCTTCCTGCACACCCCACAGTGGGGATCAAGCTCACAACCCAGGCCTGTGTCCTGATGGACCAGGAAGTGAACTGTGACCCCCCTGGTTCGGGGGTGGATGCTCACTGAGCCACACTGGCTGGGCTAGAAGGGTGCTGTAATGGCTGGAAGGTTCCCTAGAAGTCGATGCAAGCAGGCGCCGAATGGTGTGCTAGACACAATCACACATGCAGGTGTGCACACCGGTGCCTGACAGCTGTCCCCTTTGTTATGTCTGATTCTTCTCTGCACAGTGGCCACGGGCCTTGGTCCTGCCTGCGTTCCCACAACACCTGAGGGTGTGTGTGTGTGTGTGTGTGTGTGTTCCCCTGGGAGCCGTCCACGTTTACGGGGCCAGGCCAGGGCCTCCCTGATCAGCGACTCAACCCCAAAGTTGGTTCATGTCCTGCGACCCACTGTTTCTCTGATGCAGAGGCCGGTGGCAGGCTGAGCCCCTCTCTGATTCCTCGCTGCAGAACCAGTGCAGAAGCCTCGCCAGGGGACCATGGCAGGGCCATACAAACGCCGTGCCCTCACACACATCGGGGGACCCAGATCACCTTTGAAAAGGGGTCCCCATTCCCTCCCCATTCACCCCGAGCGAGCGGTGGCTTTAATAACACTGGATGGCAGAGGAGAAATAGGATTCTTTTTAAAAAAAAAATGTCCCCAGGGAAAATCAACATGGAGTTAGAAATAACAGAATACTACAGGTTTACCATCTGTAATACCGAGATTAGCAAAAAGAATGTAATTTTCACGGAAAATCGTGTTAACGTCAAATAGTTGTTGATTTTGGTGGAGTTAGAGGCGCTGTCCTGTGTTTGGTTGGGGACATTTGGGAGAGCCGCCTCCAACATTCAACGGATCCTCAGCCGGTGTGAACGGAAGGGTGCGCGTGTGTGTTTGTGCGTGTGTGTTTTCGCACAGAGAAATCACTTTAAAGATGTGTGTGGTGTGTGTGTATGTGTTCTCACACAGACAAATCACTTTAAAAATGTGTATGTGTGAGTGTGTGTGTGTATTTATGTGTGTTCTCACACAGATAAATCACTGTAAAAATGTGTGTGTGTGTGTGTGTGTGTATGTGTGTGTGTTCTCGCACAGATAAATCACTTTGAAGATGTGTGTGTGTGTGTGTGTGTAAGTGTGTGTGTGTGTGAGAGAGTGTGTGTGTGTGAGAGTGTGTATGTGTGTGTGTATTTGTGTGTGTTCTCGCACAGATAAATTACTTTAAATCTGTGTGTGTGTGTGTGTGTGTGTGTGTGTGTCTATTTGTGTGTGTTCTCCCACAGATAAATCACTTTGAAGCCCCGGAGTGGAGAACAAGATGAAATTGAAAACACAGGCCAATTTTTCACCGCCTTCCTCAGGTCTCGCCGCTATTCCTCACCTCTTTCCAATTCAATTTCCTGTCGGAGGAAAGGTGGCTGGTCGAGCGCGGCGGGCAGGGGCCCTGGGATCACCCATCCCTCGGCCCGGGGGTCTCTGGGCTGCAGGGTGCCATGCGGGGGTGAGGGCGCCCCGCACTGAGGTGAGGAGGATGGGGTCGTTTTAAAATCCGAACCTGAACCTCCGACTGGAGAGGAGAATAATTTCCCGGTGGAAAAAATGGGTTCTTTTCTTTGGTTGTCACTGTTCTTTATACCATCTGTTGCCATGTTACCAAATCAGTATTGATTTTCTCTGATCTTTAAACATTTTATCTGACGACTAGCCAATAGTGTCACTTACTCGGTAATGAATCTACTTACCCAGAACAGAGGCTTCAGAGCTAATGAGAGCAGGAGGGTCCATGTTTGTTTCCCCCGGGATTTTTCTTATTGTCCACAAAATCCCACTTAATCACAGGGGAGACAGGTCTGGATAGCTCTGTTTTCCCAGCTGCGACTCAACCCAGCGGTGCTGTTCCCGGGGGGCAGGAGGAGGGGTGGAGGGTAAGGGTGGGACTCTCAGGTCCCCCTCCAGGGAAAGCCAGGAGGCCCCACCCCCACCCAGAGGAGCACCCAGGCCCCAGCCTCCCCTCAGCGGGACCCCTGGCCACACAGGGACAAGAACAGCGACTTCCCCCATGCCCTTCTGTCCCTCTTCAGAAGAGGAATTCTCATCTTGGAAATCATCCTTATGATATCTCCTCTTTTCAAAAATATATATTTTAATGGGTTCAGAGAGGAAGGGAGAGAGAGAAATAGAAACATCAATGATTAAGGAGAATCATGGACCGGCTGACTCCTGCACGCCCCCTACTGGGGATCGAGCCCACAACACGGGCCGGGGCCCTGGACCCTGCAGTCCACAGGCCGAGGCTCTATCCGCTGAGCTGAACTGGCTAGAGCAGTGGTTCTCAACCTTCCTAATGCCTCGACCCTTGCATACAGTTCCTCATGTGGTGGTAACCCCCAACCATGAAATTTTGCTACTGTTATGCATCGTGATGTAAATATCTGCATTTTCTGAAGGTCTTAGGCGACCCCTGTGAAAGGGTCGTTCGACCCCCAAAGGGGTCGCGACCCACAGGTTGAGAACCACTGGGCTAGAGCCTTATGATACTTCTTGAAGTAGGCTAAGAGGGAAAGGGAATATTTTTTTGAAGATCCATTGAAATGTGACCTTGGATGTGTCTTCACATTTCAAAGTTTCACGGGGGAGCCCAAACTGAGAGCATTATGGTCCTCGCGTCGGCCGTTGCTAGAAAATGCCCAGGGTTTCACGACTAGAAGGGACACAGATGTATACGTTACAAGAAACTGCCTGGGGGCTCTCTGGTTCAAATGCACCGGCTCTGATGCGATCTTCTATTGCATCTGCAACGAAGTATCACTTACTATTCATGTATTCACTTTTGAAGCAGCAGAAGCAAATTGAGGGAAATCAAAGCCTTGTTCTGTCTTATTTTTAAGGATTTGCGACTGAAAAAGAGCCATCACCCAATGTTCCAAAATTCCTCCGAGTTTAACTCAGGGGGAGGAAACGCAGTCACCGTCTGAGAAGCAGATTCAAATTGAAATAGGTAGCAATTTTCTGCACGCGCTCAAAGTGGTTCCTCTTGTAGGACCACTTTATCAATTCACAAAGCGCACAGATCTGACGGGAGAGAGAAGGGTTTGATCTGGAGTCCGTTTCAAAGGTACCAGACAGCCATGGTTTGCAGAGGATGAGGGGCAGTTTCACCTCACGTTGGAGTCGGAGGTAGTGCTCCTGCCTGCCCTCCCTGCATCTCCATCTCCATCTCTGCGTGCACCTGTCTGTCCGTCTCCATCATCTTTAGAGAGGAATAACAAGCACATTTTTTTAAAGTCTCTTCTTTCTCAACCCATCAAGCCATGGAAGGCGCTAATCAGCTCTCGAATCACCTGTGACATCCGTGCCACGTCTTGGGAAGAGAGCAAACGCGTTACTTCCTTTGAAGTCAAAACAGTCATCCTGAGAAATGATCACAGTTAAGTACCGGGGAAAGACTAACTTTGACACAGCCTAACAGACGAGTTCCCTGGTTTTAATTAAATAGGCAGATAAATAGATGAGATAGGTAGATAATGGATAGACCATTATATTATTTTATGGTCTTATAATCATGAGTCCATTGAGTCTGGATAAGAATCATCAATTAGAACCATCAATAAGTCATGTAACAATCAATTAGGAATTTGACTTAGACCATTTACTTGATTCAGTCACTAAAATACCTTAAATATGACAGCAATCAAGAGATGGGTGGGATCAGGACAGTTGTTAAAAATTGTACAAATTTTGGGGGCCCACATTTTAAATAAGAGTACATTTTTAGTTAAAACTCAGTAACTAAATAGAATAAGTTTTCATATACAAAAATTTGCAAAAATTTTTACTGATGTCAGACCCTGTGGAAATACGAGGGTGACATGATTACATCGATAGCAATATCGGCTTTTACAGACCAGACCGATATTATCCTAAATGAATATTACACCATGATGGTGCTCTCTATTTCCAGCTTATGCAAAACATAAACATAAACAAAGTATTCATCTTTGGTTGACTCGCTTGGAAAATGGTTAAGAGGCATAATTATTCTTTCTGGGAAACAGAGTGATTGTGCACGTTGTAGCATGCATGACAAACTAGGTAGCTATCTTTGCTTTTTTTTCTTTTTAACCAATTGATACATTAACCTCTAAGGGAGAAGCAGATAAGAAATAAGCCACCTCTAAAAGCAAAACAACAAAAACACACATGCACTGGCCAGTTTTGTAAATGTCCCATAAAATTGGTGTGGGCCAAAACCGGTGTGGCTCAGTGGATAGAACGTCAGCCTGTGGCCTGAAGGGTCCCAGGTTTGATTCCGGTCAAGGGCACATACCTTGGTTGTAGGTACATCCCCAGTGGGGGTTGTGCAGGAGGCAGCTGATCGATGTTTCTCTCTCATCGATGTTTCTGACTATCTCTCTCTCTTCCTCTCTGTGAAAAATCAATAAAATCTATTTTAAAAATAAAAATAAAAAATAAAATAAAACTGGTGTGGCCACTACCCTGAAAGTGTATGCACCTGTGGGAGCAGAGAGGAGAGATCCCGCTGGGGCCTGGTTAATTGGGATCCAGGAGTCTTTTTCTAACCTCCTGCTGCAGGAACAGGTCTGACAGAGACAGAAGCTGTGCTCCGTGGGTTTAGGGACCTGACACCCAGGTGTATCGTTTTGCTTTTCATCTCGCATCCCACTTCCGTTAGGACCAAAGAGGCATATTTTGGGGGTGAGCAAATATAGGGTGTGATAATAAACTAACCTGGCTATGGGCCCGCCTACTCAGAATCTCACCAAAGGAGACCTTGAGCTGAGGCAAAGGTACATGTCCTTTCCCCTACTGCCCAGGGAACTCTTCATTCAAGTCAAGATCATCAAAAATCCAAGTTTACTTTCTTTTTAATTTTTTAAAATATTTTATTGATTTTTTACAGAAAGGAAGGGAGAGGGATAGAGAGTTAGAAACATCAATGAGAGAGAGATATTGATCAGCTGCCTCCTGCACTCTCCCTACTGGGGATGTGCCCACAACCAAGGTACATGCCCTTGACCGGAATCAAACCTGGGACCTTTCAGTCCACAGGCCAATGCTCTATCCACTGAGCCAAACCGGTTTCAGCTCTTTTTAATTTTTTTTAATGGATTTCAGAGAGAGGAAGGGAGAGGGAGAAAGAGATGGAAACAGGATCCATCAGAAAGAATAACTGATCGGTGGCTTTCTGCACACCCCACCCTGGGGATCCAGCCCGCCATCCAGGCATGTGCCCTGGATCTAACCCTGACCTCCTTGTTCATAGGTCCACGTCCCACCACTGAACCACACAGGCCAAGACAAGTTTCCTTTCAAGGGGCAGATAAACACAAAATAAGATTGAGATTTCATTCTTAGAACGTGTCCTAACATGTTTGAAGACATATCTTGGGGATGATCCTCATATAAAACCTGTTTATTTCATGGCTCCTAGGGATACAAAGACTTACAATGCTCCAGGTCTGCTCTAACGCTGACACTTTGGGAAACTGAGATACTCACCTTTGAGCTGGAATGTCTTAGTCACGGTTGCCTTGGCAACCTGACCTAATTTAGCTCTCCCACACATATAGAAAGAGAGGTCCACTGTCCACGCTGGCATCATCCAGGAGACATTAACTGAATTACACGGCCCTGCTCTGTCAAGTTTCCAGAAACTAAGTTCTTCAACTCCCTTTCAATCATCTTTGCAGGAGGCCCCATTTTAAAAATACGATGCCAGGTCACCTCTCTGTATGTTTGCAATGACCCCATCAGTACAGAGTCGTTTGGAAAGAATCGCTCATCAACAAAAATGGCAGAATTCTCCTGTCCCCAGGTGAGATGCCGAGAGGGAGACCGCGATGCTCGTCTAGCTGGGTTTGCCAATTGCTGTCACTGCCTGCCCCGGAGGCCGCCAGGCCTATCCTGGGAAGACAAGTTCTTCAAGAATAAAAGGATTGCCGAGACCAGTTTGGCTCAGGGGATGGAGCGTCGGCCTGCGGATTGAAAGGTCCCATGTTCGATTCCTGTCGGGGGCATGTACCTTGCTTGCGGGCACATCTCCACTGTGGGGCGTGCAGGAGGCGGCTGATCAATGTCTCTCTCATCGATGTTTCTGACTTTCTATCTCTCTCTCTTCCTCTCTGTAAAAAATCAATAAAAATATATTTTTAAAAAAAAGAATAAAAGGATTTGACACTGTGGAGCTCCGGAAGGAGTGTAAACTGCTGTGATTGTAAAGCTGGGAACATGGGGACTTGTTGGGAAGGTGAGCGTCCCCTCTGAAACAGTGCACAGCTCGCTGACTGGACCTGGAAGCAGAAGGTGGTTCCTGCATGAGACCTGGACCAGAACTGGTGAGCCCTGTGGACACTCTCTGAAGCTGGATGGCGTAAGGCACTGGCTGTGCCCCTGGAGGGCCTCCTGTGACCTGCACCAGCGAAGAGGGCTACTCACCTTCCAGGCAGGACAGCAACGGGCTGCCCAGTGTGTTTAGACCCAAGAAAAGGGACAAGTTATTTTAGAAATAGCTGTCATGTTTGGACACTATGCTGGGTACTGGATACACAACAGTTTCATTCCAAATAGATGAGCCTCTCAGCCAGACACTCCCAGAGTCCCACAGAGCGAATGTGCAGGATCATTTACTGAGTGAACAGAAATTCAAATGTGTCAGAATTGAATCACAACACCCTCTTCAAGACAACAGAGGCCAAACTCATTCTTTTACTTTCTGAGCTTACAGTGCAACATGCAAAATATGGCCATATCCTCTTACGAGTAGAGAATTTTAATTATTTTGTCTTAATAGGATCATCATCGCTGTCTTATTTTTCTCCAGATTTCTTGTTGGAAATCCAAAGACAATGATACCTAGCTTTTACTAGACTGTCTCAAGAAAACTGTACTAGAAAAGCATTCTTAAAAAGCCATCTTTTCCACGCAAACCTCCCATTCACCAAATACATCTTAATCCTGTGACCTTGTAAAGACTCCAAAGACACATCACTATTCACCATTTCACCGCTGACCTGCTTCTGCCCACACCCCAAAGCCTCGTTTTCGTTACTTTGCACTAATACCTCTGTGGCTATTGATGCTAGGTATAGGTAGGTAACAGACAAAAATTCATGTTTGGGGAAGTCTGAACTTTGGTTTGCTGCCAAAAAAAAAATAGAAATAAGATGCTCTAAACCCATCAATCCCCTCCAAGTTATCCCAGGAAGAGGGAGGTGCAGGCCCCACTGGTTGATGCAGTCTGTGGCTCTGGATCAGGCCTCCATCTGCAATTCCCGAGTGCAAGCCTCACCTGGCAACTTGCAAGAAATGGACGTGGGGGACCGTCAATCCATATTTTTAACAAATCCTCCGGGAGATTCTGATTCATTAATTTTTTTAGTAATTGCTCTTCTACACAATCCCCACCCCCAATCCTGCAGTGTCATTCGCTGGTCTAGTTTAAGGAATTCTAACATAAAAGTGTTGTTTTAAGAGCCATTACCCTCTATTAATAATCTATATCTAAAAGCATTTTTCAATCAGTCGGCAAAAGTCTGGACACCAGGTCGTGGTAGGTGACATTGGTTCTTGGAGGCCTGGCCCTAAGTAGCATGTCACTGGAGGGTCAGGGCATGGAAGGGGGGCTGGTTGGGGGAGGAAAAGAGGGGTCACAGAGCAGTTTCTGAAGCAAAGAGAACCACCATGGGTATCACTGGATCCAGAAATAAAGTGTCCTTTGCCATCATCACTCAGGGACCTCCAGCACACAGTGAGCCACGCGTGAGACACACAGCTTCCGATCTGGGGAATCTCCCCCACAATAATCCAGGGCCCCCAGGTGAATTCAGAGTGACCCAGCCCAACTTGGAGAAAAGCCACCAGCTCGTTCTGAAAGTCACAATTATGCCCTCTGGAAACGGGGTGGTGCGGGGGGCTGTCCTGCAGTTTCGTCAAGGAACACGGAAGCCAGAGATTCAGTCTCTCTTTCTGTGGAACGTAAACCTCCAATGCAGTGGTTCTCAACCTTCCTAAGGCCGTGGCCCTTTAAGACAGCTCCTCATGGGGTGGTGACCCCCAACCATACAATGATTTCCATGGCTACTTCATCATTGTAATCTTACTACTGTCATGAACTGTCATGTAAATATCTGATAGGCAGGATGTATTTTCATTGTTACAAATGGAACATAATTAAAGCATAGGGATTCATCACAAAAACAATATGTGATTATATATTGTGAAATATTTATTTCTAATGACAAATGAAATTTTTTGTCTTGAATCGTGGTGTAGCATGGGCAACAGTCTTCATAGGACAACAGTAAACTATATGGCTATACTTTGCGACACCGAGACCACGGGAAATATGTATTTTCCAATAGTCTTAGGTAACCCCTGTGAAAGGGTTGTTCGAGCCCCAAAGGGGTCACGACCCACAGGTTGAGAACCGCTGCTCCAATGTTTGACAGTTGTTTCGAGAAAATGAAGCCCTGCTTTTCCTATCAATTTAGAGAACGAACACCAAATATCTCCAAAACAACAACAAGACACCTGAATGTGAAACTGATCTCGCCTTTCTGGTCTGTTTCCCAAACTCCACCTCAGCTAGTGCCAGGCAGCAGAGTCTGTGCCCAAGTCCCAGGCTGGATTCCTGGCTCCACTACTTCCCGGGTGCGAACATAGGCGTTTACTGCAACGCTGTGGGCCTCTGTTGTCTCATGTGTAAAATAAGACACGGCCTCTCAGAGCTGCTATTTTGATTAAAATAGTCAATATTTGTATTTGATCCAATATTCTTAAAGATTTGTAAAAGACTAGTAGCTGGAACATGATGGGAATTATGAAAAGGCTTATGAACAAATATACATCCTTTTGATATCTGATTATAGTTTAAGGCCATATGTGTGTGAGCATGCTCTTATAATTTAAAAATAAGACTGCACATAAAATTAAGACATGTTCAATATAGAAATCTTACATATAGCACTGCTTTTATTATTAATTTCCTGACAATTGTCTTTGGGTAACTTCTGTTGATACAAAGCAATATCTTCAACTGTATCCCCTCTACAAAGCATGGCATCCTGACTATGAGAAGGGCACGCATAAAGGTGTGATTATATTAATTAACAACTAAGAGTAGACGGGTCCACATGATTACTGTTTCATAGACACAACAATGAAGTTATTACTAGCAGGCCGTGGATTGCAAGCATACAGCACTACAATGTCAAAGACTTAAATGAATCCTTGACTAGATAATAATAAAGGAAGTGCATTGCTGGTCTACATCCCTGAGGTGTGTTCTTTCTGATTACAAGAACGCTTTTCATGACATTGAGTATCACTAAGTGAAAACTCTGGTGGAAGACAGTATACTTGCCGTCAAATATAAAGTTGCATTTGACTAAAATGACTTTTCTGTGCCCACATTCAACACTATTCAAGGAAAAGGTAAAAAACGTGAAGCTGTCCTTAAAAAAGGTGACTGAAGTACAGACCACTAATGGGTGAAACTCAACCATGTCCACGAAAGGGAATCTGATCGACTCATTCCTATCAAACAAGTGACCATTCCACCCTCATTTGACCTCCATTTTCCAACTTTAAAAAAAGCAAACCCACTTAGCTTTACAATGCTCACATGTCCATTCCCTTTATCTTTTGTAGAAACAGCCAGACCTCTTCCTCTTTTCTCTGCCTGAGAATGAACAGCTCCCAAGGACGTATCCTGTCACATAACCTACCAGCTCCAGGACCAGCGGCTCAACTTTCCCACCAATAACGTGGGTTCCTCCTTGAAGGAGCCCCATCCATCGCGTCTAGAGCGAGACTCCAGTCGCTCCCTTGCTTGCACAGCACAAGCACCGCCTCACAAAACAGTCCTCTCCCCCAGGGGCCTCCAGCAGCCCTATCGCCAGAGAAACCCAGAAGAGAAGTGACACCCACTGAGCCAGACCGCACTTCTGGACGACGAAGAGAGAATACGTGCTTGTACTCACGGTGAGCTGCTCCTCAGTTTCTGCGTCTTCTTCCTCCTGCTATGTTTCTGAAAAAGAAAAACATTAAAATCACACAGTGAAGAACATCACAGGTGGAATATTTTACATGTTCTGCGTGTGCCCACTCTTTTATTATAAATATAAAATGATGAAACAGTAAAACGTTGTGTTATGGAAAGACAGGGTTATAGAAACCCCATGGTTCCCCAACATGGCAGAGTTCACCTCCAGAACAGGCAGAATCTAAGAGTTATTCTTCCCCTTAAAAGTAAAAGCCCACTGCAGAGGGGAAGTACCTCAGGAAACTGAGGGAGAGGAACAACAAGAGAATGAGCAAGCCCTGGCCAGGGTGGTTTCCTTGGTTCGGTGTCGCCCTGTGAACCAAACACTTGTCCAGGGAAGACCTCAGGTTGGGGGAGAAGGGATAGGGACTGGGAGGAGAGGAGCAAGGGGCAAAATGAGAGATATCTCTAATACTATCAACAATAAAAAGGTATTTAAAAAATAAAATAAAATAAAATAAAAACATTGCACATTCTATGCCTAGTCAGGGCACATGCCCAGGTTGTGGGTTCCACCACTGGGTAGGGGATATGCAGGAGGCTGCCAATCAATGTTTTGCTCTCTCTCCCTCTCCCTTCCTCATTCTCTAAAGAGTAATAATAAAAAATATATTTAAAAAAAATAAAAGGAAGAGACCAAAAGTTAAAGGGCTGGGCCTTCATTTGAAAAGAATTCAATATAAATAATGAGTAATTGGCATTTGGCACTTGAGACAGCCTTATTAGAGGAAGTAACTTTAACTGTTAATAGAATTAAGTCTTTGCGATATAAAAATATGAACTTTGAGCATGCATTGATTCAGAGATTAAGAACATGGTGCATTGCTCTGGTCAGTGTTTCTCAGTGGGTACACCATCAGCCTGCACACCAAAGGGTTGTGGACTCCATTTCCGGGCAAGGAAATGTACCTGGGTTGTGGGTTCACTCTCGGCCTCCAGTTGGGGTGGAATCAGGAGGCAACCAATGGATGTGTGTCTCTCACACGGATGTTTCTCTCTCTCTCCCCCTTACCCTCCCTCCCATCCATTCACTGTGAAAAAGCAGTGGGAAACATATCCTCAGGTGAGGATGAACAACAAAGGATATAGAAATACATAAGTAATAAATATTGTGCATTGGAACAATGATCAAGATGGTGATGATAGTGTTAATGAAGAAAGCTTTATAACATGGTTCTCGCTATGGGAGGCAATTTACAGATATTCCCATTCAATCCTCAAACCAACATTCTAGCACATTCTATGGTCCCCTCTGGGAGAATCTGTATCGATTCCTTTCTGCCCCTTTCTTTACACAGAGATTTATTCATTACAAGTGGCTGTAACCATACGTGGTCATTCAATGTTGTTACTTATTTTATGGTCATTACACAGATTATTTTTTTGGTCACTTCTCAAATACGAATTGTAATGATGCTTTTGTTTACATGCTGGGTACAAAGTTCCTTCAGGCCATGAGCTGATATTCATCTCTATTTCAGCAGATACCAGAGCAGGCACACAATACATATTTATTGAGTAAATGAAGAAATGAATGACTGGATGGATGCGAAGTGTCAGATGCTCTGGACCTCAATATATAGGCAGGAAGGAAGTGAATCTGTGTCAGTTCCACTGTCATCAATAACTATAAATATACCTTGTTTCTACTCTTTAAAGTTAAATAGCAGCACTTGCCATGAATAACAAGAGTTTTATTCTAATTTTACTGTATATTTCTTACATTCATGGAGGCAAAAACAAACAACAAACCACTGGATATTTCTATTTATATTACTATAATTAACATACTTAAATTAAATAATCCACATAATGCTTAACACAAATTGTAGCACATAGTAAGCTCTTAAAATATAGGTAAGTGTATAAAAATTACCTAAAAGGGTACTAGAAACTTTTAATTTCTTAAAGTATTAATTGAATTCAGGCATATTTCTGTTTTGTTTTGTTGTTTTTAGACCTTTAATTGATTTTTAGAGAGAGGGGAATGGAAAGGGAGAAAGAAACACCAACATGAGAGTGAAACATGGGAAGGCTGCCTCTTGCACACCCTGTGGGTATCGAGCCAGCAACCTGGGCATGTGCCCAGAGCAGGAATCGAACTGGCAACTCTTTAATGCAGAGGACAATGCCCAATGGATGGGGGAGGCACGTTTCTGTTTAAGTAGAATGTGATCATAGGGCTGTCTTTAAAATTGTGGTAACAAACTTAGAGAAATTCTAAGAGTGAGCATTTGTCCCTCCCGATATTACCCCAATATAATACGTTTTATGCAGCACACGCAATACTGCTATTCACCCAATGAGGAGACCTCTAACTCCTGAATCAAACTGAGTATGAAGGGTCTGGGTCATTAAGTAGACATATATTCCACCCTCAAATCTTACTTTCAAATACAATTTGATGAATCACACTGAGTAGCATAAACCATAAAATATCATGGTAGGCAGTCCCTCTCAACTCTTGTTGAAATAACACAATTGTAGACCCAAGCAACATGCCTGATGGATACTGGGTAAGACACTGTCAGATTCTTCCAGAAGGAAGCAAGGCCTGTGTTGATGGAACACAAGAGTCTGGTCAATGAATATTCAGTAGCTTTACAAAAAGTGATTGGATTTTCAATTGCATTGAAAATGACTATTCCAATCAATAGCCCATTATTTCGAAGGACAAAGTCTGTTTCATAAATATGGAGCACAGTAATAATGCTATTGGCAATGGGATAGAGGTTAATAGCAAAAGCAGGAGGAAAGCCAGTGTCGTCTAGGTAACTTTCGACATACACGGTCAAGTATGGCCAACATTTGTGCATCTGCGAGAAACGTTCCCAAATTAATCATGTACAGAAGTGAAGGCCTTCCTAAGTGTTTTCCACACTATAGGCCAGTGGTTCTCAACCTTCCTAATACCACGACCCTTTAAGACAGTTGCTCACGTTGTGGTGACCCCCAACCATAAAATTATTTTCATTGCTACTTCATAACTGCAATCTTGCCACTGTTATGAACTGTAATGTAAATATCTGATATGCAGGATATATTTTCGTTGTTACAAATGGAACATAATTAAAGCATAGAGATTAATCACAAAAACAATATGTAATTATGTATTGTGAAATATTTATTTCTAATTATAAATAAATGAAATTTTTGTCTTGAATCATGGTGTAGCATGGGTAACAGTCTTCATATGACAACAGTAAACTACATGGCTACACTTTGCTACACCAAGGAGCGGTTTATTGGTTCCTAAGACTAGCAAAACCCAGTTGAAAATGGCATGGGGAAAAAAATATACATTCACAATAAAACTTAAAAAATACAATACCTAAGAATAGATTTAACAATTCATATATAAGACAAAGAAACATGTTAACACAATTATGTTGAAGACATAAACACTAAACAAAAGGGAGGATATATCGATGTCCTCATATAGAACAGATAGACATCCATTCTTTCTCAAGTACTAGTTGCTTAAGGCAACTTTTATTTGAGACTAATGTGTTACGTCTAAATTGGATAAAACGGTTGGAAATGGTATGTACAATACTAAGCATGGTGAAACGGTAGCATTTTTCCGGATAAAGAGAGATAGCCACTAAAAACCCACCAGCTATGACAAACCCTGAATGTTGATGGAAAAAAATGTGAATGTACAAACTCAAGAAGTTTTAATAAACCTCAATTCTGATCCACACACATACAAGGAAACCACACCTACGCGCATTACGGTGAAGCAGCTGAACACCAACGACAGAGACAGATCTGGAAGTGGCCAGAGAAGGGCCACACATTTCATCCCGGGGAGTGTTCCCTGCCGTGGGCCGGCATCTTTAAAGTGCTGGGAGGAAATACCTTCCAGAGTGATGGCGGCGTAAAAATGAAGGATGCGGGGAAGATACCAGAAACAAAGGGGCTTTCCACCGGCAAACAGGTACCACAAGAACTGCAAGATGGGGTTTTCCGGGTGAAGTAAGATCATGTCAGCTGGAAACATGCACTTGGAGAAAGAACTCCACGCACCCAGAAATTGGAACTCTGAAGGCAAAATGTCAGAGAATAGTTTTTACTCTTAATATCTTTAAATACACGTAACTATTGGAAGCCAAAATTACAGGTTTCAAATAGTAGTAGAAATACTGCAGTGGTGGATCCGGACCTCAGCAATAAAAAGCAAGGATCTCAATAAAATAATGCGTTGGTGGGTGGAGGCTCTTGCCTCCCTCAATTTGTAAGAAAACAAACCATCTGCGAAGCACAACAGAGCAAAAAGCAATAAAACGAGGTGTGCCTGTATAATACATAGGTGCATAATAACTGCAAATGCAATATATATGACAAAACTGATATAAAAGGCAGAGGTGGAAAAGTATGTCTGCACGGTTCTTATATTTTAAGAAAAGTGATACAATATTAACTCCATGTAGAATGTATATTTATATTGTAATTCATGGAACAAACACTAAGAACATAATGCAGGAAGATATAACTAAGAAGATTTCTTTTAAATCTTAAAAATGGCCCAAAAGAAGGCAGGTTAGAAGGACTAGAACAGCAACAACAAAAGCAGAGAGAAAAGCCATGGCAAAAAGTAAAATGGCAGACTGAAGTCAGATCATAAGAAGGCACATTTAATTTGACATTGACTAATCACTCCCCTGGGAAAGAATGATTCTCAGGATGAAAAAAATAGCCGATCCAACTCTTTACTGTCATAAGAGACTGACTTTAAATATAATCACAAAGATAAGTGAGAAGTAAAATGACAGGAAAAATATATATATGCAAATAGAAGGCATGAGAACACTGAAGAGGTTATATTAATATCAGATAAAATAGGTTTTTAAGAGAAAGAATATACCAGAGGTAAAGAGGGACATTTTGTGATCAACGTTAAATTCATCAGGAAGTGTCTATGCGACTAATAACAAATGTTCAAAATAAAAATAAATGAGAAAAATAGGTAAATCCATAAAAATAATAGATTTTAACATCCCTTACTTGGCAAATGATAGAATAACTAGACAAATATATAAAATTAGTAAAGACAGATTAAAATCCAAAACACTATCAACCACCTTTAATTCGTTATTAGGTATAGAATCTTGTATGCATCAACTTGGAGCATATGCAGTTTTTACAATTATGTCTAACAAATTCATCTCGCTAGAACACAGGCTGAGCCATAAAACCAGCTTCAATACACTTAAAAGAATTAGAATCATACAGATTTTAATAATAAATCTAATAGCATTTGGAAATTAAAACACTTCAAAGTAATTCCTGGATCGCATTAGAAGTCAGGATGGAAATGTTGTAATGTTTCAAACCAAATTACCTAATGGAAATATAAAGTACCAAAGTTTGTGAGTTCAGATAAAGCAGTGTTTTTGAGGCACTTATCTCTGCCTATTAATTACAAATACATCCCTATTAATTATAAATAAAATTATTATGAGTGCCTTTACTCATAATAATATACTACCAATTGTACTACACACACTGTACTACGCACCCCTATGTGCACAGCAGCACTAGGTACAAAAGCTAAGATCTGGAAAGAGCCTGAGTGCCCATCGGCAGTCAATGGGATGAAAAAGCTGTGGGACATCAGTATCAATAGAATACTATGCAGCTGTGAAAATGGAAGAACTCTTACCATTTGCAACAGCATGGATGGAACTGGAGAGCATGATACCGAGTGAAATAAGCCAGTCAGAGAAAGACAGATACCACATGACCTCACTCAGATGTGGGATCGAATGAACAAAATAAAACTGATGGACAAGCCGAGACCGGTTTGGCTCAGTGGATAGAGCGTCGGCTTGCAGACTGAAAGGTCCCAGGTTTGATTCCGGTCAGGGGCATGTACCTTGCTTGCGGGCACATCTCCACTGTGGGACGTGCAGGAGGCGGCTGATCGATGTCTCTCTCTCATCGATGTTTCTAACTTTCTATCTCTGTCCCTTCCTCTCTGTAGAAAATCAATAAAATATATTAAAAAAAAAACCACAACTAATAGACAAAATAGATCCAGAGACATGGAAGCCTGGAACAGACTGTCAGATCTCAGAGGGAAAGCAGGGGTGGGTGGAAAGAGATCAACCAAAGACCTCATCTGCATAACCCGTGGACACAGACAACAGGAGGGTGGAGGCCTGGCTGTGGGGTGGAGGCGGGCGAGAGGAAGTCGATGGGGGGAAGGGGACACATGTAATACTTTCAACAATCAAGATTAAAAGAATCTTGCCAAAACCGATGTGGCTCAGTGGACAGAGCGTCAGCCTGCAGACTGAAGGGTCCCAGGTTCGATTCTGGTCAAGGGCATGTACCTTGGTGGCGGGCACATCCCCAGTGAGGGATGTGCAGGAGGTGACTGATCAACGTCTCTCTCTCATCGATGTTTCTAGCTTTCTATCCCTCTCCCTTCCTCTCTGTGAAAGATCAATAAAATATATTTTTTTAAAAAGATTAAAAGAATCTCTAGTCGCTCACCCTGCAGCGGTGAATCCCAAGGTACAAGCACAGAGCATCCAGGAGCCGCTGTCCTATCGAATGTCAGGCATTTGGTGAGGTCCCTTTGCCTTCCCTCTGATAACAGCATCCTGCTTTGCCTGATCCTGGTGGGCGTGCTTTCTTTTTTGTTTTTCTAATGTTGGTGTTTAGATTTTTTCTTTCAAACCAGGTTTTATAAGTCCTAAAGCAAAATCCTACTATCCTCACAAAAGCAGAAAAAAAATCTACAAATGTTCCCATTTGCAAATTTAGTCCCCGGTCTTCATACCTTGAACTCTGGAACGAGTCAAAGCCGGTGGTCATATTTGTAAAGAGCTACCAAGTGAAACTATTTTAGATTTTTGATTGTCTCCCCCCCCCCTTTTTTTTTTTGGTCAATGCTTTGCACGTGTCTGCATAGGCGAGTGGTTCCGGGCACAGAGCCTCGAGACAGGCTTCCTGAATTTGAATCACTTACAAATTCTATGCTATCAGGAAACGAGTATTTCTGTGCTTCAGAAATATTCCAGTATTGGTACAGAGGAGGAGGAAAATTATAGTTTTGCGCTTAAAAGATTGATGTATTGAATAAATAATTAAATATAAAGCACTTGGACTAGTGCCTAGCATATTTATAAGACCTTAATGAATGGCCTTTCTAATAAATGGTAAAAACATTGCTATTCTTAAAAATTGTAATATGAAATGTAGAGACAACAAAAGGAATCGAATTTGCCAAAGGGCTATCAGGAGACCTTAATAAATTGTAATTCCTTGTTGTGTCTTTAAACTAGCATAACTGAAGCCATTTGTGGAATCAACTTCCTCTTAGTAGAACACTCCCGAAGGTTACTACATTACACCACGAGCAGAGGTGTATTGCGAGAAGCGCCAACCAGAGTGACCTGAAGTATCAGGAAGCACAGATGATGCCTGGCCTGCTTTGCTTGCTGGTTAGAGTGCTGTCCTGGGGACTAAAGGATCATGGGTTCCATTCCCAGTCAAAGGCAGGGACCTAAGTTGCAGTCTCCCCAGTCCTTGTAGGGTTGCATGTGGGAGGCAACCAATGTGTCTCTCTCACATGGATGTTTCTCTGTCTCTCACTCCTCCTCATCTCTCCCTTCCACTCTCTCTAGAAATCAATAGAGGAAAAATACTGTAGGGTGAAGATTGAAAAAAGGAAGAAGAGGAAGAAAAGGAGGAGGAAGAGGAGGAGGAGGAGGAAGAGGAGGAGGAGGAGGGGGAGAACAACAGATGATAAAAAGGATATAGAAAGAATATGCATCAGAATGAATATCAAATGCTTACACTTCCCTAGTTTTAATCTGTGATCTTACTCACTTTTCTTAGCACATGATCTGCCTTTTAGACCTTCAGATTGAAAATTGGAGAAGATATTAGCATAGGAACTATTTTATAGTTAAATGAACTGAAGCATTTTTTATAACCCAGTTTCTCAACTACAATTCAAAACTGCAATCAGAGCTTGAAAAAAAAAACAATAAAACCAACAAAAAGACAAATACCACTGGGATAAACCAGAGAAGGAAAAAAGTCTGGAATGGCAGAATAACTTTCCTGTTCTTCTCTCTCTTCCCTTTGATAGTCTTAATTAAGCACCGTTGTTCTCTGAGTTCCCATGAAATGTCTCCTTTACTCTCCTCCCTGCTAATAACTTGCACAATGATTTGTACTTATAGTCAGAGACAAAAATGAGACTAGGAATTAGGCCGCCTTGTCCTAAAAACTAATTAACAGCTCCTCCCGAAATAGAGCACGATGCTTAAAAACCTAGCCGGCCGAGTCTCACCTGGATCTGAACCCTTTACCGGGACCCAGAGCAGCCCCGAATGTGGATCAGAGAGTCACATTAGGCCTAGAGAACTACCTGGAGGTCAGCCTTGATGGACTCCCTCAGCTAAGAGAGGCTCCTGTCCTATGCCCCACTTCCCCAGTTCTCTCCTCTCCTGGAACCAAGCTCATAATTACTGAATCTGGGTCATGTCTTCATGAGGTTTCATTGGGCTACTTCTCTAGTGAATGTTTGAAATATCCCATGATATGTTAAAAAAAAAACTAATGAAGAGATTATTAGTCTTTCCATTTCACCAGAAGCTTTATGCAAGCCTCTCTCTGCTCAAGGAAATTAAAGATTTTTAGATGACTTATCAACCCAGGACAGTCTTAAACACAGCATAAAACTAATTTATTTACCACCCTCTCCTCTCATGGATGATAAACAGACATATGGATGAAAAGGATTATAAGGCAAAAACCGTCATTTCTTTTACTCCCTCCCCATTGATTTTCAGAAAGAGTGAAAGAGAGGAAGGAGTGAGGAGAGAGAGAGAGGGAGAAACATCAATGTGAGGAAGACACTTTGATTGCTTGCCTCCCACAGGTGCCCTGACAGGGGCCAGGGTTGGAGCCCACAACCAAGGTAGGTGCCCTTGACCAGAATCAAACCCACCACCCTTCAGTCAGAGGGCCAGCGCTCTAACCATTGTGCTAACGGGCATGGCCATAAGTTCTTTTTTCATGTGTATTCTTACTAAGCAATAGTGGACTTTTAAACCAGACCATCATAATTTTTAGTATTCCTCAATGAATGTGTTATGAGACATCCTTCTACCACTCTGGAACTCGCTCTGTAGTGAGTTAGCAATGCTTTATGAAATGTCTAAATTCTGTAAAGCAAAACCTAATGTTTCTCTCCTACACATTCACTTCCATTCCTTTCCTTTTCCATGCTTTATTATAACATGGAACTGGAAAATTTAAATGACTTTAAAAAATAGTGGAGTAGTTTGTTTTTTCATATAGGACTTGGGTTCTATAGTTAATTTGTCAGATAGAGCCAAAATTACCCCTGATAATTTCTTAACATTCATCTTCAGCTTCACTGATAATGCAATTATTTTAAATATACAAAATAAACATTATAGTATATTTTATCCTATAAAAGAGAAAGGGAGAGAGTACAAAAAAAATAGAATGGTATGGTATAAAGCCCAGTATCTGTAAAATTCCCTGCATTACTGATATTCTTATTTCTTTCCTGGTTTAACATTTTTGTACACACACATAACAAAGCTCCTCTCTCTCCCTCCCTGCCTCTTTCTCTCTTCTCCATCTCTCTGTCCTTTCTTCCTTTCTCCCTTAACTACTAGTATGCCTGAAGAAGGAAGGAGTGGAGAGACATGTAGATTGAATTGGTGTAAGTTCATCTATGGCGTAGCTTTATTTACTACACTATATGTATTCTCTCTAGTTGAACAATCCATCTTTTAAGACATTGAAAACCATGCATGTGATTCTTCTCTCCACTTGCAGTTCAGACCAAGAGGGTGACATACCATCAGCTCAACAATGCTTGCCTGGACCAGGCACATGACACATCCTTCTCCATTTACCAAGGAAGGGAAGGCTCTTTGTGTTTTAAAATTTAAAAATAATATTTAGCAGAAACCGGTTTGGCTCAGTGGATAGAGCGTCGGCCTGCGGACGTGCTTTCTCTAGCAGTGTCTCTAGACTGCTGCCTTTCCGGCTCCCCTACACCCCGGGACCATATGAGTCTGGGTCCCCAGAGTTTCACCAGAAACTGGGGTTTAGTGGAGTTGGAAGTGACGCAGATGGGAGGGTCTGTCTCCCGCCCACTCGTGAAAGCCAGCAGCACAATCAGCAGTCAGTCCTCGGCGCAGTGCCATGCGCGTCACCAGGCCTTTGATCTTTTGCGACTCCCCTAAATTTCCGTGCACCTCTCCCTTTTCACAGTCCAAACTGCCCTAATAAGAGTTTCGGCTGGATCTGGCATTTAGTGTCGTAGGATAAGGGGTTCAATGCCGTTGGGAGTCTCCGTCTCCCTCCCGCCAGAGAAAGCCAGTCAGGTTCTCTGGCGCCCGCTCTCTGCACGTGCACGTCTCCGCGTCTCCGTACCTCAGCTATTTACAGCTCCTCTGGGTCTCCGTGAGCCCCTCTCTTTCCCTCTAGCTGTAGAACTTCCACTCAGCCAGCTTTCCTGTGGTTCTGGATGATGTCCGTTCTGTCTTTTAGTTGTAGTTTTGAAATGGTTGTTCGAGGCAGCAGTGTGGGTGTTTACCTATGCCGCCATCTTGGATTCTCTCCTTGTATTGATTTTTTACAGAGAAGAAGGGAGAGGGATAGAGTGTTAGAAACATTGATGAGAGAGACACATTGATTCATCTGCCTCCTGCATCCTTTTCCCCCCACTGAGGATGTGCCCGTAACCAAGGTATATGTTCTTGACTAAACCTGGGACCCTTCAGTCCTCAGGCTGATGCTCTATCCACTGAGCCAAACCAATCGGGGCAATAAAAATATATATATATTTAAAAATATTAGAATCAGGATCTAGTCAGTGGCCAAAAGTTTCAAACACACATCTTTCAGCTTAGAAATCCCAGAAATCTGTGTCTGAGGCTTACCTATAGAATATTTATTACGCCCTAGGCAGTGGTCGGCAAACTCATTAGTCAACAGAGCGGCAAACTGCGGCTCACGAGCCTTGGTTTGCCAACCACTGCCCTAGAGAATAAGTTACCACAATTGGCTAAAGTTAGCATGCACACCAATATCTATATTTAGAGGGCTCGATGTCTTCTCAGAAAATAAGAAAACAAGAGGAAAAATAGCCTTGACAGTCAAAAACAATATCTTCACCATGGCT
This sequence comes from Lasiurus borealis, assembly GCA_004026805.1. NCBI lineage: Eukaryota > Metazoa > Chordata > Mammalia > Chiroptera > Vespertilionidae > Lasiurus > Lasiurus borealis. Next base: position 89,370 of record PVJN01002329.1, read on the forward strand.
CTTGGGATCTGCATGAGAATATGAAATCAGCTTTGTTATATCAAGTGCTTTTTTGTAACTTTCTATACTGTGTGCTATAAACACAGCCACAGGTCAGTCCCTATATGGCCCAGAGATTTGCATTTTTTGGGGGGGAAAAATTCATATAACAATTTACATTTCACTTCAGTACTAATGCGATGAGCCAGGTATGTGGAGACAGATAACTGGGGCTGCACAACTGGCATTTTAAACCACTGCACTGATGACAAGGCAGACTTCTGGGAGAGTGTCTAATGGATTGCGGAAACAGGAACACAAAAGGATTCTGGACCAGGGAGTGTAAAATTGAAGGGTAATAAGACAAAAAGAATTCAGACCACATATTTAATTCAATCTCATAATAGTTCTTAAACCATCATTATTCAGGAAATCATATTAAAAAAAAAAAGGCAAAGCCAGCTAATCAATAAAGAAACTTAAAAGAATACAAATCGATATAGTCTAGTTCTTTTCCAAAAACAGAAGCCACAAAACTGAATCTCATCTCATTTTGGTCAATAGTTGTTTAATATCACTTTGAAAAACCCGTAGAAGATTGCTCTTGTAAAGATGAATAAATGAGATAAAATCCTGCATAATCAATAGCATCTTGTGTTTTTTTTTAGGTTGATAAATATGTTTTGGGTATCTTTCGCAAGATCAGAGAATGACTGGGTATAACTTATATTTAACTGATTATTCACGATCTGAATATAAGTAATAAATCTTTATACTCTTGAGATAAAGTCATGTCATGAAAATTCACAAGCTATTTGTAATGGTGTTAGGCCAAATATGAGTGCGTAAAATATTCAGGTTTCTGAATTTAACATGATTTGTTTATACTGCTATCTAGTTTAATTAGCTCCCAATCTCACATAGAAATGCTAAAGCTTTAATGTCTAAATAAAATGCACAGTGAAAACCCAGGTAATTTTGAGCATCTACGACTGTACCTATCAAAATCCTAGCAGGTTGGCTGAGATTCCCATTGGAAGGTCAGACTGGAGATTGGGATGTGGCCGAAGAAATGATAACGGTGGGATTTGGGATGACGTGTTGGTGCTCATGGCTAACATGGGTAGCAAGGTATGAAACTGGCAGCTTACCAGACCTCCTGCTTCCCACTCGGCAGACAAAACCTCAAGCGGAGAAAGCCCTTGGCAGACACGACTCCCTATTGGTAACAAATTCTGATGTCTAGCAGTGCATCTTGGGAGCATGAAAACAAAAGCACCCCAAAAGGACAGAGGAAAAAATATAGAAGAACCTGGATACCCCACAGCACAGTGGGTTAATTCACCCCAGGCCTGGGTGACCACCTCCAACTGCTTCCCCGGTGAGAATCGGGAACACTGCACTTGGCTGATCCCCGGCCGTTGGATTTCTATGAGTGTGGGCCAATGTAATTTGAACTAAAATGTGCTTGTAATTGCCTCGAAGCTCCTCAGGGAAGGCCTCTGGAGTCCGATGGGGAAGACGATTCGGATAGAAAGTGAGGAGGTAAGGAGGCAGAATGAGGAAGGAAACTAGATAGATGATATAGGAGACCAATTATGACAGGCTTGTTCCTCCTCAATGTACATCTTCAAACGTTCCCACAGAAGAAGAAAACAGACCGTAACATTGCGTCCTCTGCAAAAACATTAATTATATCTGCCAAGTACTTGTTGGAAATATTTGTGTTGGCCCTTGTGGGAAAAGACAAAACTCTACCACAGGTGGAAGGAATTTCTCATGTGATCCAGCCTTTTATTTGTGCTACAGAACCTGCTTGGCCCTATGTGCCTTATTCTGTTTGCTGATGGTTAATGTGATAAGCTTGATCCATATTCATAAGTGAGATTAATTTGTAGTTCCCTTCTTTGTACTATCAATATTAAATTTTTTATGGAACTATGTAAATTATTTATCAGGGATTTCCTTGTTTTTCTCTGCCTTTACACATTTTAAATAGCACTAATATTACCAATGGAAAAGATTAGATAAAAATTAATATATGAAGCTCTCTATTGTCCATCGTGAACTTGTGTATTAACTATTTTGTTAGGCTAATTGGCCATAAAATTTGCCTGTTCGCTCTAGGGTCATTTTTTTTTTTAATTAATAGACTTTTCTTAGAATTGTTTCAGGATTGCTGTAGACAGACGCTTCCTTTCTCAATTTTCTGGAGGGTGGGAAGTTTCTTTTCTTGCTATTAAGAGTTTATGACTTCTACCAGGCTATGCCTCCAGGAGTTGTTATTTGTTTTCCCTTCCGTGCAGCCTAGAACTTAGCTGAAGTTTTTATATCTGCAAGCTCAGGGCCTTTCCCCAAATAAAGGAAATTGTCCGGCATTGTTCACTCTCTCTCTCCCTCCTGTTCCTTTTTCTCCTTCAGAAGAACCTGTTGTGTCCGTGTAGTCTCTGAGATCTGTTCTGTGTCTTTTCAGCTTTTATTTATTTTACTTGTCGGTGCTGTGAAATATTTCTTGCCTCCCCTCTTCTATGGCATAAATCCAGCCTTCAATCCTGATCAGGCTCTCCTTGAATTCACAGACAGACTTTTCTAAATTCGACTAGTGTGTGTTTGTGCTTTCAGGATGACTTGGTAGCATTGCCATTAGAACATTTACGTGGTTGTTATGGAGTTTTTGTTGTTGTTGTTGTTTGTGTTTTTGTTTTACTCACGAGTCCGTATTTTCTCCGGTAATTCTGCGTTACTGGATACAAGTTTTAATTATCCAACCTGGTTTTTCCTGTGTGTGTGGAGCCACTCAGAAGAGCAGTTACTTCGTTATTGATGCATCTACCCACTGGCCTTGTTGGCCTCTGGGGCATCACTGAGCTGTACAGGGGATTAGCCAGGCGGTGAGTCTGCAGATTAAGGGCAAAGCCTTAGGCCCTACTGAGGCGCTGCAGTTAAGTCTTCCCCGTGGGTCTTTCTGTTCTTTCCCAATGTCCACACTGCCCCTCCTCCATTCCTGCCCCCACACCCCGGTATTTTGGGAAGACCCTGCCTGCTCTTTTAGTTCTGGCTTGTCATTCTGACGCCTGTAATTTCTCCAGGCTCTCAGTAATTCCAGAAAAGCTCCCTCCACTGCCCCTCCTCCTCCATGAAGGCTGTTGGACGTTTAGGCCAATTGTAGGCCATTCCTGTTCCCCGCATTGCCCTCTAAAAGGTCTATACATCTTGAGGTCTCAGCAAGTCCCAGGGAAGCTGTCAGTGTCAGCAGCCACTTGGCTGACGAGGCAAATGGCCCACATTTATGTAGCTGGGAGAAAGGAAGGCCGAGAGCCCAGGCCCTGCCTGCCCAGGCTTCCCCTATTGGTGTTAAGATGGGGAAGGGCTGTGTCCACACGTGACAACAAACCACCAAAACACAAGCACATCTCCTACGTGTTGCTTTGCTTTGAATCTCCCAGGGTCTATAGGTCCAGTCTGAACAGCAGGAATCAAGCTGTTGATTTTTTGTTGATTTTGGCTGGGCTGCAGGTTACCAGCTGGAGGCACGGGGGAAAGACCTGCCTCCTGGCTGGGGTGGGCACTGGTAGAAACTGCCCCCTGCGGAGGGTGCCGTGCGGTCCCCACTGTCTTCTCCACTGTCAGCTGGGAGCCCTTCGCGCCCAGAGGCTGCCCACATCCTCCTCATGCTTTCCATTTGGCCCTGCATCTCCAGTTGGCCAACTCTCTCTCTCATGCTTCTACACACTCCACCTTTCTCTTCGGCCACAGCCCTGAGAAGTTCCCTATTTGTAAGGATTCATGTAATCGCATTGGACCCACTAGATCAGTGGTTCTCAACCTGTGGGTCGCAACCCCTTTTGGGGTCAAACGACCCTTTCATAGGGGTCACCTAAGACCATCGGAAAATGCAGATGTTTACATCACAATGCAGAACAGTAGCAACATTTCGTGGTTGGGGGTCACCATCCCATGAGGAACTGTATGCAAGGGTCTCGGCCTTAGGAAGGTTGAGAACCACTGCTGACTAGATCATCCATTAGCACCTCCCTGTTTTAAGATCCACGGTCTTACTTGCATCTGAGTATTCATTCTGTCATGTCATGTGACATACAAATCCCATGAATTAGTGCATGGAAGGCCATTTCGTTTAACACATTTCCGTATTGTTGGGAATCGCCACGTCAGAAGGACTGAGCATGCCGTCTTTCATTGCTTATCAACAGCATGAATGTTTGATCCAATTAACTGTAAATCTGGACAGCACGCCCGGCAAATCTATACGCAGGCGCTGTCAGGATGCTGGCCATGACACGCTCAGTGGTTGTGTGTGCCGTACCACTGTGAGTTCTGGCGGAATGTTCCTCAATAAAACCAGAGTGAAAGAAAAAGAATATTACACATCCCGTGGCGTTGGCAGTGAACACAGACGAATGTTTAGTATCTGTTACAATAGCATGTGGTTTCCTGTTTCTGAACTGAACTCCCTTTTCCCCCACGTGATTTTATTAGGACAAATTCCAGATGATTAGCTCCCTTCTTCTTTTTCTCCTTTACATGATTCCCCTCCCTCAGAGTCCTCACCGTGACCCCAAAGTCAGCATCAAGGACTGGCCTGGCTTTCACAGTCCAGGACCAACCCCCCTCCCCGGCCCCCAAGAGGCTCCTGGCGAAGGGAGAACCCGAAATCAGCCGATTGACTGTGCAGGTGAAACAGAAGGCGTGCAGCCAACGCTCAGCGGCATAGACTGGCTCTCACATGTTCCACCAACAAAGGCTCTCTAGTTTACCGACAGCTTCACTGATGTTAGCAATTCACAGCATTTCAGCCATATATTCTTATGGAATGCAGCTCATTTTCTGTTCCCAGAAAATAAAGGTCTGATGGAGGGTCAGAGGGACAGGCATCTGTGTTTCCATGGCAGTGACCTCTTCAAGACACTCATTACACCCACGTACAGGTGGTGGAGGGCTATGACATTAGCAGGACTCGCCTGCAGGGCAGCCACTGTGGAAAGACCCCCTTCCTTCTCCCCCTTGAGGAGGGCTGGCCGTCAGGACAGTGTCTCAGCTGTTGGTTGCTGATTTGCATCAGCTGCCGCCTCTGATTGACCTGACCTCGAACTTGAACTGCCTCCTGGTTTCTCGACCACAGAGTTTCAGATCCAAGCGCCTATCTTGTGTCTAGAATGGCGACTTAATGTCGTTACAATGCTTCTAAGTTTCAGCAACCATTCCCCTTTATTATTATTATATTAGTAAAATTAGGTAATTAATAAGTGATATTTTTAAAATTGTTGCTATTTCTATAATATATTTTACTTTTGTGGTCAACAAAATGACTGCGCCTCCTTTTTTAAAAGATTCATTAGCCCATTAACCTATATAGTGTACAGCATAAACTTCAGAAAATTTTAACTCACTTTCGTCCTATACATGATTGCATTTATTTATTTCCTAGATCACAATTACCTCCAAACTTTTTTTAAAATATATTTTATTGATTTTTTTACAGAGAGGAAGGGAGAGAGATAGAAAGTCAGAAACATCAATGATGGAGAGACATCGATCAGCCGCCTCCTGTACGCCCCACAGTGGAGATGTGCCCGCAAGCAAGGTACATGCCCCCAACCAGAATCGAACCTGGGACCTTTCAGTCCGCAAGCCGATGCTCTATCCACTGAGCCAAGCCGGTCTCGGCTACCTCCAAACTTTCAAAGTAGTTTAAAAAAATGGAGGAATTTATTTTTTTCTTTTAAATTTCTTTAGGACAAATTTACGGTTTTGAATTACGATGTTTTACAGGTAAAAGTTCAGTGTGTTCAGAAGTCCTAGGCAAATGAATACAGGTTAACAAATTAATAAAAGTAAATAAGTTATGAGAATAAAATATATGTCACACTAAACCAAAAAAATGTATTTGTAAATCTAAATAAAGCAAAGTACTAAAGAAGATGCAGTAAGCAATTAACAGTGTGAAAAATAAAATTAATTCTTTCTGAGAATTAAAAAAAAATTGCTCTACACTTATGAAGATTACCGAGAAAATATGCTTTATGTTTAACAACAGATGTTACTATTTGCCAACAGGCTGTGTCAGAATAATGTAATACAAGCAACAGTCTTGTTGATTAAATGAAAATGTACTTATTCATTTTCAAACTTTAATTTACTGGTAGCTTTTAAAGGATGCAACAGATTTTTTTCCTTAAAAGGATAATTCAATTTATATAAGAAATTGTAGAGAATTGAAAATGTAGAAAGATACTCAGGGAATTATGAGTGTAAAAAAGAATTATTTACCTTTTTAAAAAATATATATACTTTCTGACTTCCTCATTGTTATATCCTTATAAAAATGACAATATAACATTTGTTGTATTTTTAATTCTTAGTGAGAAAATCATCTTGAAGAAATTAATAATACATTTATCAATGCACTTTAAAAGAGGTTTGTAAGTGATGATCATGTTTCTTGTAATTCAAATGACAGATTTATAAGTCAAACTAATAGAATATAAAACTAAACATAACTAACTTTAACAGAACAGAACAGAACAAACCTATTACCTAAACATATCTTATATGTTATTAGAAATTTTAATGTAGTTACTCAGAGCCCAAATTCTAATCTAGTTTTTTACATATTTTGTAGATATTTGCAAACAAATATCTTTATTTCATTATTATTCATTTTTTAAATCCTCTCCCGAGGATATTTTGACATTGAATTTTAGAGAGAGTGGAAGGGAGGAGGAGAGACAGAGAGAGAAAAACATCAATATGAGAGAGACACGTTGATTGATTGCCTTCTGCATGTGCTCTGACTAAGGCCCAGGCTGGGAATTGAGCCCTCAACCTAAGCATGTGCCCTTGACTGGAATCAAACCCAGGACCTTTCAGTTTGCAGGCCGACCCTCTATTCACTGAGCCAACCTGGCTAGTAACTTTCAACACCGTTCGAAGCACATCACCTGAGCAATGATTGAGCCCACTCTCCTTATCAAATGCTTCAAATAAAAACGATAATGTATGTCTCGTTTCCTGAGATAAAAATCCTTCATTGCTACATCCAGATGTATACAAAGGGCTAGAAAATGACTCATTTTTTTTACCATAGGTCCGGTGTCCGAATTCTTGCACCAGTGGGGTCCCTCGACCTGGCCTGCAGGATCTGTTTGAAACCGGCTCTCAAACAGCCCCCAAGGGGTCCCAGATTAGGAGACGGCACAGGCCAGGCCCAGGGACCTCATGGGTGCACAATTAGGGCTGAGGAGGGATGCAGGAGGTTGGCCAGCTAAGGAAGGGAGAAGGGAGGGATTCAGGACATGTCTGGCCCATTTCGCTCAGTCCTGATTGGCCGGACCCCAGCAGCAAGGGAGCATCTACCCCCTGGTGGTCAGTGCATGTCATAGAGAGCGGTTGAGTGGTCTTAGCATGTCATTAGCATGTTACACTTTTATTGAATGGACAACCAGTCAACTGGAAGACCAGACACATAGCATATTAGTCTTCTATTACATGGAATATCCCACCTAACCTTTTATTGTGCCTGTACATTAGCAGAAGTGTTTGAGTGCGTTTTATTTCTCTATTGTGTTGTTTTTTTAATTACATCAAGACAGATGTACAGGGTGAGCATTAAAAAATGAACATAATCTTTTCCCAAGTTCTTAATGGATTAAGTTGAGTTTGAAGTATTGATCAGCAGGAGAATCGATGGAGTAGCTTAAGGGAAGGTCATTAGAATTAGCTAAGTAGAAATAAAACGCATTGAAGTTGTGTACACTTTGTCCAAACTCTGGGGGCAGGAAAAGAGGGATAGGGAAAGAGAGCCAATAAGTAGCACTTGAAATATTAAGGGCTGATCAAGGAACACATTCTCTGAACAAAGAGAGTGAACTATCTCTTCTGTCCTTACAAATACCTCCTACCCCCTCCAAGACAGTGCTCGTATTATAAGGACAGCATGCCTCCCAGGATTCGCTTAGCTGAATCGTGTGGGAGACTTTCTGGAGGTGTTGAGGGAAATGATGGTGCCACTGGCAAAGGTATCAACACAATTATTATAATTGCCGAATCCAGCCACATCCATCACCCTCATCTCCTGAATCAGAAGCTACATTTAAGAGATTTCAAGGGGATTTATAGGCACATTTAGTAGGAAGCATTGCTCTTGGAACATCTGCAAACCACTGATTAGTTGCTAGGACACTGGCCCATTCTGCCTGGGCAGCAAATCCCTTTGGCACTTATCTGCTGCCTCCTCCTCCTCCTCCTCCTCCTGGGCCCTGATGCCTGTGAGTTTTAGCACGACCAGAATGAGACAGAAGGTCCATGTGCCCTGAGGGCTAGCTGGCCCCAGCTATCTAAGCACCTGCTGTATACAAGTGACCCCAACCGGAAATGGGCCCCAACAGAATCTATACCTTCAGCTAAACGCTAAAAATGTTTTCTTCAACATTTCCTAACACAATATCACAAGCTTACACAAATCAAAAGGTTTCATATTATTATTAGATTTTTTTGGTAAAAAAAAATGAAGGCTAATAGACCATTCTCTGTAGAGATAAAGAAAAATGTTACCAATACATTTCTATGAGTCCCACAAATAAATACGTCAGTGTATTAATTAGATGCTGTTTCTTGATTCTAAATAGAAATATTATCCTATTAATGTTTAATGCTCTATGAAAGAAAATAATTCACAACTAAGCTGTTTAATTTCTCATTTTCTGCTTGAAAGTCTTAAGTAGATTTTTACACATTATAACAAAGGACCTTGTCAGAACTTCCTATTTCCCGGGGACTTAGCAAAAAAATACATAAATAAATGTACTTTCCCGAAGTTTCAAGCTCTGGTAATCACCTTTAATAAACTGTGCTTCGGTTCCTTCTTAGCCCACTCACCGTATTCCTTAAAGGGCTCCGTATCGAGTGAGAGCTTAGAGCCAGCCCAGTGCATTCTCCTCCATGTCTCACCTTGGGCTGCTCTGCCCTCAGAGCCAACACTTAGCGGACGGTCTGACCACGGCATCGCCCACTCTGAAAGGGCCCGTTACTAAACAACCTTTCCTCTTTGAAGGAGACTCAGGCCTAGAAACTTTTCAGCAGAGAAGTATTTCCAAAATAATGCATTTTTATTCTGTGCTTTACCTAAAGCTAGAAATGAAAAAACATAAATCATTTCCTACTCACTTGTAAGAATAGAGGTTATATTAAACTTAGAAATTTACTTCGGAGATGAAAATGCTTTAGGTGAGCAGAAGAATGAGTAGAATTCTGAAAAAAAAATTGCTTTTCTTCACTTGAGGAGACACCACTTTTAAAGTCTAAACATAGTGATGAGCAGATTCAGAAATTAGAGTAATCGTATTTTAAGTATTGAGTTAATATACATCTACTATAGTTACTAAAAACCAAGTGTTTTATGATAAATGATTTTGTTTTTACAACCAATTAATATATGTGAGAAAACTTCTTGGGTTGAACTGGTCCTTTGCAAATAATTTAGTCAATATTTTAGGATTAATTAACATGACACAGACATTATCTGAAATTTTAAAGTATTTATAAGTAGTAAAATGGTTTATCATTTTTAGGATGCATTTCTCATTGTTGCAACAAATAAGCATTTTTGAGGTGATAGGAATATATAAGAAACTGCACACGCTAACCAGAAGTTCTTATACGAACTTTTTAATGTTATTATTGCTGAATTCTTGGTTCAAGATCCCACAAACATAAGTGATGAATAAAATGTTGTTTTCCAGTTATGCTACAGAAACCATTTCTGTACAGCTCTATGTGTAAATAGTATCGACACTGGACCTCCTGGTTCTAGACATCAAATAACAAATAGAGGAAACGGAGGAGTTCTTGGCTGAAGATTTCTGAGACGAGCCCAGACAAGACTTGCCTAGAATCCAGCATGAACATAAATCTAGCCATTATGTTTATGATAATTTTTACTACAAAAAAAAAAAAGGATCATCAGCAAGGAGAAAACGTGCACTGGACAAATTTTCACAAGAAACCAGGTCTCAGTTAAGCATTCGGGTAAGCTTTCCCAGTTCGGTTGCATGGATGCCCTTACTTTTTCTAACAACGATGAATGACAACACAAGCCAAGTGTCGTCCACCAGGAAGATCCCCAAGCCTTCTACCCACCCACGGTGTGTGTGGAGGTGAGTCGTGCGGGCACGGGACACCTGTGTGAGTGATTCAGGTACTCAGACGCCAGTCCTCACAAATGAACCAGGAGACACCACTGACCACATCATTAGTATGACCGGTCTGATCTGATGCATGCTGCATGCTACAGGCCCCAGGAAAGCATAGCAGGTGTGCCCTGACGGTAACCTGTCAGGGTGAACTCTTCGCTCAAACTGCACTGGCCTCCGATTTCAGGGGCACAAACACACATATGTGCAGGTGTGTATGTACATGTACACGTGCATGCATGCTATCCATGAATGTATATATACAGTACACATAACATGTATGCAACAAATGATTTAAATAACCATCATTGGTAGGCAATAAAAGATAATGGGTTGGCAAATATATAATTGCAAGTACTTCTCACACTAAAAAGGAGTTACTGTACTGCTGAATTAATGGTAGCGATCTCATAAGATTTCAAAAAGTTAACAAGGAAAAAGATTCTGAGAATAATTCTTTAGTTATTCTTGCTTTATTGCCGCATTGAAAAAATAAAGTCATTCACTCTACAAGGAGCTGAATGTTTTCTGATTTAATAATAGCAGGGTCTATTAGCCAGTCTTTGAAATTCTTCTGACCCTTAGCTTGGTAAATGGCATGCTTTACAATCCACAACTCTAAACAAAACAAAGAAATACCCAAAGGAAAATAGAAGGTATTATGTATCACACAATTTTTGCATTTTATTATTGTTAAAAATCAATTTTTATAGTTTCATTATGAAAGAATATTCTGAAGACAAAAAATACACAATTTTTTTCCAGTTTCTTATGAATAGTGCACAGTTAAAATGAAGTCCTCCAGTGGCATTTATTCCTCTACTAGTCTCAGAGGACTATTCAGATATAATGATACTGATGATAATTACAATCTTTTATGCTGATAAAACCCTGAGGTGAAAGCAATGGGCATTTAAATTAGGTCACACAATGATCCAATTGAGGGAGGTTTTCAATTGCCCTCTGTGATAAGTATTTGTGGAGCCTCAGCTAAATTTGAAAGCATTAATCTGCTCCTGAAAAATATCTCCTGAAAGATAAGATGTTTTAAGAGCCGACAATAAGGCTTTATTTCCCGGGCATTTCCTCCGTGGAGCTTGTGTAGGATACAGCTTTTGCTTTGGGGATCATAAGCAGCTCAGCCAGAACCCCCAGAGGGCCAGGTCTAGTCCTCAGATTGGTCCAAGGCAAACTGTCTAAGGAGATTTGTGTAATTACTTTCCCATTTTATAGATAAGAAAATTAAAACAATCAACGTTTAGCAACTTGCCCCAAGCACAAAGGTAATTAGAGGTAGAGTCCAGATTGAAAAGTCTGGCTCGAAAGCACTTGAATTAACTTTACGTTCAAACAGTTTCTGACACTCCAGTGCTACCTTCTCAGGACCTTTAATATCTGCCTTCAAATACTTGGTTTGTTTCTATTTTCTTCTATAATAACAGACATAGTTAATCAAAATATAAATAATAAAATTTAAAAAAATCTACAACTAATATCATAGTTCAGGAGCTACTGTTTATTAAATAAAAGAGTTACTACAAATTAATTAGTAAAATACCAAATAGAAATAGAAAAATGAAATGGCATTTGTGTAAACAATGAATGCTTTAGAAAGGTCCATGTATTCCACTATAAATAATGAATCGGTATAATCCATAAAAGAAACTAAAAGTTAAGAAGGTTTAAATGGATTTTTGTTGAGAGTTTAAATATGCCATTACTATTTTCCCATGTTTTCATGAAAAATCCTAATACAGAACAGATCCCTCTTTCCTTTAAAAATAAAATTATTGATTTCAGAGATGAAGGGGGAGAGAGAGGAACCAATGATGAAAGAGAATCATGAATCAGCTGCCAGGCTCTCTGTCCTTAATCCTTCCTGAAATCACACCGAGGAGGAACCACACACTGCATGCAACAAGCCCTGGCCCTCCTGCACCGGTAGGTACCACCTTCACTTCCCCATTTGTGCTGGCACCGGTGCTACACCTGTGACTTCAGGTGGTCCCTGGTGATCTTCAGACATAAGGTTCATCAGCTCACACACAACGGAGGGCTCAGCTAGAAAGACCGATTTCCCAATGCCGGCCGTCCTGCAGAGTAAGCACCACCTTCCTAGCTTGTGGAAGTGAGTGCAACTGGGTGTGACCACTTGGGAAAACTCTTCAGCTACTAACCCTTCTTCCGGGAAATACACGCCTGCTCCGTGTCCTGTTCCATCTGAGGTTTACGTCAAAGAGATGAGAGAACACCTATCCACTAAATGACCAGCTCGGGATGTCCTTAGCTCTTTTACTCATAACAGCACCAAACTGGATCGACCAACAGTCCATCCTCCCCCGCTCAGAATGAAAGCATGAGGTACTGACTGAGCATCACACAGAAGCCAGGAGGAATACGCTACACTTATAACTAACAACACAGACTAAACTCTGAAGCACAATGCTGAGCAGAGAAGGCAGGAGTGACAGGTACATACTCATGGACTCCCTTTAGATGACACTCTCATGGTGTGAGACCAACGCCTGCCCTCTGGGGTTGGGGCATCAGTTCCCTTTGAGAGAAGGAGGAGGAGCACAAAGGCGTGGGCACTTGGGAAACCCTCTGCTTCCCTATGAGTGTATGAGGTTGACAGAAATCCCCAACGTTGTCCGAGTATGACGTGTGCACTTCCCTGTTTGTGAATAGTGTTGAATGTGCATGTTATTTTATAAAAACGTAGACGTGACAAAACTGAGCTCATTGCTGCATAGTAAGGACTCTATTTTTTTAGAAAGCACATCAAGCATAGTTACTGCATCACCCGCAGTCCCAACCTGAAGAAGACGGTGTGCTTAAAAGGTTAATTGAAAGGCTTAAGGAAAAAAACAAATTACAGAGCTTAAGACAGAGGTAAGGAAACCCATATGTGATGGAGAGACACCCAGGGCCAACAACTATAAAAAATTCCTGAAATTTAATTTAGACGTTGACCTGAATAATGGTATATAAGACCAATACTTACTATCTCTGTACAATATGTTTAGATGTGAAGTCACTATTTTGATTTCTTTAAAATATCTTATAATTAGCATATGCATACAATCGTATGTTTTACTAAACCTGAATAAGTATCACCCGTTAAATAAACCTTTTAAAACTTGCAAAATAGCAGATTAAAATGTGATCACCACAATCTACATTCCAATCAAATGTCTGAAAAGGGAACTCAATACTTCATATTAAAACTATCTTCTGAATGTGAAAATCAAAGTTACGCTTATTAGCGCTAATTAGATTAAGACTTTAATTAAATCTCAGTTATTCAAAGTAGAAATTTTAACTAGCATTAAAATGAAATGCCAGAAGTAATTAGTGTGGGGAAAATTCTAGTTTTGACAATTTTGCAAAAACATAATTTTTATTTTAGACTCCATAGTGTTTTACTTCACATAGTGATTTTGACATGAGTAAATTCAGAAATTATTTACTATCTTACAAGGTAAATTCCCTTCTCTCTCAACAGAGAAATAAAAGTTAAATACGCTTTATTCAGTTTATTGACAAGGTAGGTTGAACACAAAGCCTTAAATAAAGGAAAAGTGTGGAAAGACATTTATAACGTAGTCCCCACACCACATTTCAAAGGTTATCCAGAAACAAGAGGAACCACACAAAGTCTCACAGTAAATACAAGTTTATAAAATACAAAGAGAGCTATAGACGCAGCATGCATAAAATCACCTCTACAAACCACAGCACAGTTCTTAAAATGGTAGTTTGGAAAAATATAAAGTCATAAAAAAGATTGTATGTTAGGTGCAAGCTCTTCTGTGGAGAAGCATGTATTTTTCAGCGGCACTTCCTGTACATTAACATCAGAAGAACCATAATTTGCTTTTAAAAGTTTACCATGTCCCTCAGAAGGATAAATGTGCAGCCTGATGTAACTTGTCGTCTCACATGGTAGTGACGAAGAACCAGCCTCACATAGAGACGGCAGTCCCACTGCAGAGAAAACAGCCCCAGCTGCCGAGCTAACACCGAGAATCCCGTAAGCAAATCAGGCCACACAAACCAGAACCCTCACCAGAGTCAAGCTGCCCGAGTCATTTCAAAAGCACAAGCAAGGCACAGGCGGACCAAACCCAGAGGAAACGGGGCATCCTGTGGCTCCTGGTCCTTCCTTCCCACAAGGAGGGTGCGCTCTCTACTCCAGATCAATCCCAGGCTGAGGTAGCCTTGGGTGACAGGCAGCTTTAATGACGACACCCGTGAAAAGGGAAAAGGCCACCTGCCTCCTTTATGCGTGATAATCAACCAAATGACGCACTTAGAAAACGTGACAGACCACTGGGTCATCAGTCTGTCTGGTCAGATTTTCCACCATCGCCTCTCTCTCTCTCTCTCTCTATTTCTCTCTCTCTCTTTCAACCTTTATTGTTGAAACTATGTCCCCCTTTTCCCCCCAAAGTTTATTTTTGAATCTCTACAATCTTGTTTTATTCTGGCTTGATAACTCTTTTTTTAAATATAGATAGATAGATAGATCTATAGATATAGATATAGATAGATTTATATCTATCTATATCAATATAGATATATAGATAGATATATCTATAGATAGATAGATATAGATATAGATAGATTTATATCTATATATATATATCATTATGATAGATAGATAGATAGATAGATAGATAGATAGATAGATAGATTTCAGTGAGGAAGGCAGAGGGAGAGAGAGATAGAAACACCAATGTGAGAGAGAATCATTGATCAGCTGCCTCATGCATGCCCTCTACTGGAGATTGAGCCCACAAACTGAGCATGCGCCCTGACCAGAAATTGAACCATGACCTCCTGGTTCATGGGCTGATGCTCAACCACTGAGCCACACTTGACAGGTTGTCCCTTTTCTCTTGAAAGCCTTCATCATAGTGTCTCCCACCTCCCAGCTCCACTTCAGTCTCTTAAACCCCACCCTTATACTCCCCCCTACCCAATGACTAAATGCTCTAAGGCTTCCGGCTCAGCACTTTAGTGTCTGGAGCTGGACAAAACTTTGCTGTGGGGCTCCCTGTGCATGCTGAATGGTGAGCCGCACCCCTCACCGCTACCCACCGTTGTCAGGGCAGCCACTCTGCTGAGACACTCAAGCCTGTCTCCATCCTAAGGAATGGTTCTGAACTGCCAAATGCTACACGGAGAGCCACTCTGTCTATCAAGCACCCTTAGCCAGCCATCCCAAGACAGTGTATATGCCAGACCAGGACCACTGCGCCCAAACCCTGGCAGAGGTCCAAGGCCGCTCACTGCGGGTTGTAAATGCCAACCTGAGCCTCTTTGACAATCCTTCCAGAGCCTTTGGATTAATCGGAGTGGAAATGAAGCCTCTTACCCCAAGTGCTTTTTGTCCTAAAGGTGCAATTTTCATAATTGTAATTCTCTAGGGTGGGCCAGAGTAGAAAAGGTGGCAGGGAAAAACAAAAGTACTTGCTACTGGGTTTGAAATGGTTGTGAAGGAACAGTTAGAATCCAAAGAGGACTCCACAACCCAGCTCAAGCAATGCGGTTGACTATTTCTAAACACATTGACAAGGGAAAAGAAAGGCAAAGAGGTTAGAGAAAAGAGCAATAAGAATTTAATCTGAGAATGTAAAATATTTCTAAGGCAATAAAGTCACTAAGATATTATAGAGTTTGTTCTTTTCTTTTCAGTACTTGATATAATTATGGGTTGACTAGTGTTGTAGAATTAAATACATACTATTTTTATTTAATTCCAGAGTCACCCACAGACAAAAACACTGGGAATCAAGCATAAACCAATAGATCCAAAAGGCAGACAATGGCACCCAATAGGCACCTACAGGCCACCTTTCCTAATGGGACTTCTAGATCGAGCAAGTCATCAAGAGAAAGTCCTCTAATCAAGCCATTTATTAGCAATGATCTTCCAAACGTGTGTCTTCCAAAAAAGCAATACCAATGTCACTTGTGAGAACCAAGAAAATCCCATCAGGTAAATCAAATATAAGGCCACCTCACCTCATCGTGCCTCACCTTATTGCAGTCTGCATCTGTCTGTTTCTTTTGTGTGTGTTTTTCGTAAAATTATTGATTTCTGAGGGGGAGATAGAAACATCCATGAGAGAGAATCATTGATCATCTGCCTCCTACACACCCTCTAACCAGAGATTGAGCCTGCAACCCAGGCATGTGCCTTGACCAGGAATCAAACTGTGACCTCCTGGGTCATAGGTTGATGCTCAATTACTGAGTTATAGCAGATGGGCAGGTATTTTTATTTTATTTTATTTTTGTTTTTATTTTTCAAATGAAAAGCAAAACCCTCCACCAGCAGAAAGAAATTGCGACTTGCTTCTTTTATTGTGGTGGCTTGAAACCTAACCCAATATCTCCTAGGCATTCATCCTAAGAAATAAAATTTGCAGAGTGAGGTTGAGCTTTGGAGGGCCACAGACTGTTGTAATAACAATATTTTTCTCCCCCCGCTCCCCACCAAGAGCAAATTGCTATTCCTTTGGGAATGACACTGTTCTCACTGAGGATCTGTGTCTGACATCATCCCAGATCCAAGAGACACTAACATTGCCCGTTACCAGCTGACATGCTGTAGGCTGAACCTCACATGTATTTCTAGGAAGGGACATCCCATACATCTGGCTTCTGAAGACTTAATCGTCCCTGTACTGTTAGGTAGCATACATGCCAAATAAGTGTAAAAACAAACTATAAACTTAACTCCAGAAACTCTTGTATATAATTCAAACAACAATATACGGATAAACCACTGAAACACTTCGTTTAATTCCACATAGACTTTCACATAAATAGACGTGTCCATGGAAGATGGTCCAAAAATATAAATGGGTGTTTTGGAAGAAATCTTTAATGACTGGTAAAGTTTTAAAATGCATGCTTGTGTTCATTTCTATTCCAGGACATCTTGACCTCATTCTTCAACATCACGTCAGAACGTTCTTTGCAGCAAGAGCGGATCCCTGGCTCACCTGGCCCAGAGCTGTCGGGAAGCCTGTGAGTCATTTCACAAAACGGGGTTAAATTCAAGAAAATCTCAGAATCTTGCTGAGCCATCAACAGCTCAATAAAATGATTGTTCGGGGAAAGGTCTCCCATGCACAATGTTATAAAACAACAACAAAAAAGATAAACGGTTAATAATCGTGACCTCTGCCTTTTCTGCTAAACCCTGAGAATTCAATTGTCCCAAATACATTTTTAAATGAAGCAAAAAAATACAAGAGCGATGTTGGAATGATTTTTCTTAATTATGCAAGTATGAAGTGTTGAGTAGTTAAAAATAGCAAGATTTTTCAGGAAATAATTTTTTTAAAAAACGATGGGGAGAAAAATCCCAGCTGGAAGTGAAGAGTCTTATTATCGAATTTATTCAAGTGCAGATTGAGGCACAGGTGGCAATTTGCTGCTCGCTTGGAGGGGGGGGGGCCTGGCAGGGCTGGCAGGAGGGAACACAGCCCCAAGCGGGGAGCCGCCCCTCTCACACCCACACTCTGGGCGACTGTAGTAGGCATCTTCTACCTGCTAATCACATCTCTAGAAACCCCTCTCGTCTTTGAACAGCTAATGAATGGCTGTCTACATCTGCCACGGATTGAAATCCCTGAGGGCACAGTTACATGAAGAAAACACCATCGCCTGCAAGTTGAGTTTGGCTGACACTCAGGAAGATAAGCTTTTAGAACTTTTCCCCCTACTTTGAACTGTATGCTCATGTTCTAAAAACCTGTATTTTGTTAAAAGCAGGGGTTTTGTATTTGAGCCGTTGGTCAGCCTCTTCAACGTCCAATTCTTAGTTTCTGTCTAGGTTATTGCTCCACCTTCTGTTTTAAACTCCTCCAAGGCAAGATCTACTAAGTTTTCACTTACTAACAATAGCACTAAGTGTCAGGCCATATGCAAGAAGTATGTGCTTTCCACGTTCTGAATGATGATGTTGACATAGGGTCCCTGCAAAGGACCGAAACTGGGAAAAAGAGGCAGAGGGTATGAGCGTGGCATAAAGAGGACTTTTATCTCTAGATGGGGATTGGTTTGCCTCAAAGACATAAACTGAGTAGAGTTGAAAATACATCAAGACAATCAGCAGGGGACCTCCTCATAGTACCATGAAATAGAACGATAAAGCCAGCAGGACCCAGTGAATGACAAGCTGGATGGCTCTGTATCCAGTCCCCAGGGGCCCGGCTGGGTGGGGGACACAATCCATGCACCTCTGAGAACACAACTTAGTCATTCATGTTTTCGTGCTGTCTTAATGTTGTTTTCAGAAGTACACTTTCTGATCGCAATAACACCTAAACACTGGAAGATTTTAATCAATTGATATTTGTAGCTGAGTTAACTGACAACCATCCTTTGTTCCAAGGTGTTCTAAGTTAGAAACTCCAAAAGCTGGGTAAATTATCGCCACTTGGGAACCACTGACTTCGGGAAGGTCAGTTTTTTTTCTCTCAAATTTAAAAGTATCTCCTTGGTGTATCATAAAAATATTTTCTCCTTTCCTCCCCATACATTTCAAGTGAACTGGGAATAAAAGTGTTTTACATCATCAAACACTTAGCTCTATAAATATTCAGAAATTATCATTATCATGCCCATGATGGTAATAATGACAGCAATGTGAAAATAAACTAGACTAGTTTTTGTATATATTTTATAAAAGTAATCACTAGGGCTTTCATTAAAGAGATGTTATCAAAGAGCAAAAGAAGACTAAGTCCAAAATTTGCACAAGTATGTCTCTCGTTACTATAACCCTAGTTTAATGGAATCATGTAATGTACACTCTTTTGAAAGTACTATTTTCTCTACCAATTGCCACTTTATCAATGGACCTTCTCTTACCACCAGCTGATAGAGCCAGCGAAGGCCCTGCCTACCCCTTGGGCTCCCTACGGTGATCACCAGGTGACACACCAGGCTGTACATGTGCCTCCTGACTCTGCCTCATCCCTTCGTCCCGCAGGAATGGCAGCTCGGAAAGGGGAGAAACTTCCCACCAATAACGTCAACTGACAAAGTAGATGAGAGAGGAGCCAATGGCTTCCGGCTCACTGGACTCGGGGAAACATGTTAGCAGGTGCCCACTGATGATAAAAGGACATAATTCAGGAATGGCCAATGGAGAAGATGTCAAGGACAAGGACCTGGGAGGAGCACAGAGCATCCCTCTCCTGGGATCTCCTGGGAGCAGGACCCGAAGCTCTCTGAACCCCATCCTCACAGGTTTTATGGAGGGTCCATTGCAGGCACGACTGGTTGAAGCAATAGCCCAGAGCTACCGAACCCCGACCGCAGCCCCTCTCCACCCGCAAGAGGCGCAGGGATGAAGTTCCCACCCTCTACTCCCAGGTGTTCCTCCTGAGGACCAGCCCCATCCTTCCTCCCCAGAAGTCCCCTGGCTAACATGCAATCAAACATGTGATGCATATCAATACATGCTTGTCACTCTTATTTCAGGGAATTACCCTGATGTTAGGAGCTTTGTGCCAGGAATGGGAGGATAACCAAATACACACATCGTATTATAAACCGCAGCTTCACGACTCGTCGGATGAGTCCCCTTAGGTGTGAGAGCCAGGTGCCGAGGAGCTTCCGTTCAAACCCTTTTCCTCACTCAGGGACTGGGTGGTGTGCGGGTACCAGCCCGTTCCTCTGCTCAGACGCGTTTCCTGTGCCAGTGGGAGGAGCCTGCCCTGGACCCGGTCCCTCACTACTTGCCTGGAGTCCTTGGCTCTGGGTTTACTTCTTGGAGAACCTGAGCTAAGACGTTGGGGGATAAAGAGCATCGTAGGCCTCAGAAATGGCAAGTAGACGGCAAAAAGGAAGGAGTGCAGTGAGTTGCCGGAGGAAAAGCAAGGAGACCGGGGCGGCTGGAGTGGAGAGCAGTGAGAAGAGAACACCTCCCACACTCCTGGGCCCTGTGACCAGTGGGACAGTCGCTGCCTCTCATTCACGCCTCCATCTCTGGTGTCATGCTCTGTAGATGTTCAGTCATATTTAGCAGTGATTGCCTTTTTGCTTTCAGGAGACAACCAAGTGGCTATTTATTGGAACGTATTCTCTTATTTCCCATTCAGCTACCTGAAGATCATTTCCCCTGATGTTTTAGGAATGTCTTCGTTTCCATTTTTTGTTATTTAAAAAATGAAAGACTGATAGAACTACAGCAATAGGCACAGAAACAAGTTTAGGCTCACGACTAGAGGAATGAATGGAGTTATTTGACAAGGTGTCAAAGGAAGTGTGAAAAATCACCTCGATGGCTAAGGCACTGGTGTGATAAACTGTCACAGTGTTGAAAAAACATCCCGAGTTCCCAATGATGTTCGTCCTTTTCATACTTAGTTTAAGAGAAAAAAATAAAAACATGATTGGGGATTGGGCTTTATTACATCTCTTACTTTAAGTGTCTGATACAATGAAGTGAAATATAAATGTTTAATTATGTTGATCTATTTTGAGGTTATAAGAAGGAATACTGATATAAATATTTCAGAAGCGCTATGTCTCTCCAAAGTCACCGTTTCAAGTGTGCCGTTAAAAATAATGGTGTCATGCCGAGACTGGTTTGGCTCAGTGGATTGAGCATCGGCCTGCGGACTGAAAGGTCCCAGGTTCGATGCTGGTCGGGGGCATGTACCTTGGTTGCGGGCACATCTTCACTGTGGGGCATGCAGGAGGCGGCTGATCGATGTCTCTCTCTCATCGATGCTTCTGACTTTCTATCTCTCTCCCTTCCTCTCTGTAAAAAATCAATAAAATATATTTTAAAAAATAAAATAAAAAATAATGGTGTCACCCATATTCACAACAACCGAAATGTTTCCCAGAGCACAGACAACGCCACCTGTCGTGCTGGTGAGGAGGGCTGTGCCGTGGGCCTCTGCCCCACAGACATGAGTCCTTACATGTTAGTAACCAGCCGTCTCCTCAGCGCTGTCCTGGGAACCCTCCACCCTCGGACAAGCATTGCCATCGCCGGGGACGCATCCTCAGCCTCTGGGGTTGGACCGGACCCCTCAGCTGAGCACGTCAAGTGTTTACCTTCAGCAGAACCTTCTCCCAGAACCTCAGTGGGAAGCTTCCCATCCTGTCCAGGCTCCTCTGAGGTTCTGACCTTCTAAGGATAAGGTTCACTCCCTGTCTCTATGGCCCCTGCTTGTACCTACACAGCAAACACTGATCGTTTTCTTAATAAAATATTAAACCTCATCATTAGCAACAGCATGCTGTGCCAGTCCCAGCTGGCTGCTGTAAACACACCCCAAGCTTTGGTGACTTAAAACCATGGGAATTTTCCCACGTGATGCTGAAGGTCAGACTTCCACAACCCTCAGGTCAGCCTGATGGTGCCCTGGAGGCTGAGGAGAGAATCTGCTCCTGTCCCTTCTAGTTCCCAGGGTTGGGGTCACCCATGAGCTTTGACCACCTCCCTAGTTTTCCTGCCTGCGCCATTTTGTTAAAAGCAATTATAATTCTTCTAAGGAATGTGACTTCCTTTAGGGCAGTGGTTCTCAATCTGTGGGTCGCGACCCCTTTGGGGGTCAAACGACCCTTTGACAGGGGTCACCTACGACCATCAGAAAACACCTATTTCCCATGGTCTTAGGGACCAACACACCGCTCCTCGGTGTCGCAACGTGTAGCCATGT
This sequence comes from Lasiurus borealis, assembly GCA_004026805.1. Lineage (NCBI taxonomy): Eukaryota > Metazoa > Chordata > Mammalia > Chiroptera > Vespertilionidae > Lasiurus > Lasiurus borealis. Next base: position 111,259 of record PVJN01002329.1, read on the forward strand.
AGTTTACTGTTGTCATATGAAGACTGTTACCCATGCTACACCACGATTCAAGACAAAATTTCATTTATTTGTCATTAGAAATAAATATTTCACAATATATAATTACATATTGTTTTTGTGATTAATCGCTATGCTTTAATGATGTTCAATTTGTAACAACGAAAATACATCCTGCCTATCAGATATTTACATGACAGTTCATGACAGTAGCAAAATGACAGGGATGAAGTAGCAACGGAAATAATTTTATGGTTGGAGGTCACCACAACGTGAACAACTGTATTAAAGGGTCGCAGCCTTAGAAAGGTTGAGAACCACTGCTTTAGGGCCATCTGCAAGCACTATGTCTATCCAGAATAAGCTCGTCTTCTGACGATCCTTAATTCACCTTTTGCCAGGGAAGGAAGGTAATACTCACAGGGACCAGCACAGGACCAGGGATTAGGATCTGAAGCTGTGACTGGGCCCGCTACCTGTGCCCATCAAAACGCTTTCTTAATGGAAAAAGGCTTCATCGTGTGCTGTGTTATGATCTTGCTGCTAAAAGCTTTTAAAATAATGTTATCTATCTAGTATGTAAGTATGTTATTTTTTAAAGAAAAAAGATAGGTAGGCACCTAATTTTGAAAAAACACCGTATATGGCAAGGTAACTTATAGATAAAGAAAAGCCTCAATTTTCAGTTTCTTCTCCCGGGCTGTAGATTGCCTTGAACTGCAAAATCCCCCCACATCCTAAATGATCCTCTCATCCTGGCTGGTGTGGCCCAGTTGGTTGAACATCGTCTCACGCACCAAAAAGTTGTTGGTTCGATTCTCAGTCAGAGCACATGCTTGGGTTGCAGGTTTAAATCCCCAGGAGGGGCGTGTAGGAGGCAGCCAGTTGAGTGTCTGTCTCCCTCTCGCTTCCTCTCTCCCTCTAAAAAACAAACTGGTTCACGAATGTATGCATGTGTGTCTGAGCTTTTGTTTAGCACCGATACGGAGATAACTGCTAGTTACATTTGGGATAGCTATCAGGGAAATCTTAATGTTATCATATTGTTTTGAAATGCAAATGTTAAGGGATTCTTTAAGTCATGTTAAATTGAAATTTTCTGTTAGGAAGGGACGTGCTAAACAATCATTACTGAGAAGAGATCACACTGCGTAGGTCATCGGTAAGCGTGTTGGAGGATAGCTATCCCTGTCAACCGTGGGACCAGGCAAGACCCAATTACAGTTCTGCTGTGCCCTTGCTCTTCCAAAGGTCATGCATGAACATACCACTTCTAAGCAATTTCATTCTGATGTGGAAGACTGAATTTTTAAGTGAAATGAGTCTAAAGGGAAAGACTATTAAAACGAGCATTGATGATGAAACGCCTTTGATTGTCTTTGATAAGCAGTTGTCTAACATGTTCCAGTGAGATGATAGGTTGGATATCTTGGCAAGAACTGAGCCACACTTCCATGATGTGTCCTGGGAGGAACAGAGAAGGCAAACCCCACCTGTCGTGGATTCTGTAGTTACGTGAAGCCCATCTGACACTTGATGCTAAGTGTTTACCAACCAAACCACAGTAAAGAAGTTCCACAATGCCACAAATAAAACCCATCATTTCACTGTTGACTATCCCCCTCCCTAGTATATCCATCATAGCATTTCAAGGGACAAATGTCAACGTGTCCCCAACGGCAACAATATATACTTATGCCTCCATTAAATACTTCAGTTTTGCCCTGGGAAAGTTTTAGAAAAATCAGATTGTTGACAGAACAGAACATCATTCACTTTCAATGTGATTTCTGCGTTTTCTGTATTTTTTCATTGCCCACTTTAAAAAGATTTTCTGTATAAAATTCCTGAAGAAGAAAAAAAAAAGCACGTGGATGATAAGAAAAGACAGCCACCAGAGCATGGAGAAAATCATTTCCTTAAAACGGTTTATGAAGAAAGAGCATACTTTTAGAAATAGTATGTTTATTATTTTTAAATGAATTTATGAGGAATAAATGGATAATAAACAATTTTTAGTTATTAAACTCATTTGGGATAAAGTATTGGACACTTAGCCTAAGTAGGAAAATCACATATTGAAAAATTTTATATATTGAAACACGAAGCACCAAGAGAAGGTCTGACTCCAAGGAGAACCATTTCTCCACATTTGAGGATATGTGTGGTGACCCACAAACAAATGCACAAACACTGTATTTGTCCCGTGAGGCCTTTTATAGCTCCAGGAAATGCCATTGGCATATTTTTAAGAAGGCTACTTGCAGTGGTGTTTTGCCTAGATCTACTAAAAATGAGTTCCTTCACAAATCAGTGTATGGAAGAGTATTTGTGAAATATTCCTCTTTACTACCTACTTCAAACATGTCGAATGTTGTATGTTCTGTTTTCTTTCCTGTCATTACGACACTTTGAAAACCAGTTTAACTTCTTCTGGTGGTCTTAAAGTACCTATACCCCTGTGGATAATATTAGTTTTTACTCCGATGTAAGGATAATGCAGTCAGTCGGGTTACATTCACTTAGAAGTATGCAGCTTTTAAGCTTGTTGACCATGCAAGTAATGGAACCAAATAAACTAATTGGAACGATGTTTCTTTAAATTCATTTCTTCCATGATTTATTCAAAGATGAATCTGACAAATAACCTGGCAAAGATCTGGCCACATCTGTTTCGGGTGGGGAGGGGGGCGGGGTTTACTGCAAAGTATGGACATTCACTTCCCCTCGTGTCTATCCCAAGCTGCATCTTTGAGATCAGGGTTTCTCTTATCCCAAAAGAAAAATACATCTTACATTTTCAAAAGCCTTTACTCAAGAGGTTTCAGGCAGGACTCACTAAACTGAAGAGAATGAAATGTTCCCGAGGGGCTGTGTCCCCACACAAGATGCTTCTCCACGGCTGGGAATGGAGCCGGGGGTCCTGGGTTCTGGCCCACGAGGGCCCTGCTGAGAGACATGCTTGGGCTGGAGGTGAGACCTCTGATGGAAAAGCCATGTGGGGACAGGAGAGAACCCGTCACTGACACACCACACACGGGCATTCAGGAGAGATTTCTGTGGCCGATGCTTTGCTTGCTTTCTTGGGCTGGGACGCTCCGGGAGGAAGCCGCTCTGCCATCTTCCCGGAGAACCGTGCCCAGCAGCAGGGAAACACTGTCACTGAGGAGCATGTGGAAGACTGAATTTTAAGATGGACAATGGTAGTGGCCATCACTCATGGAGTTATTTCATGGGACTTCCTACCTGCCAGGCACTCATTGCCAAAAGCCAGTCTGCTCACTCCGTTTCCCCAGGACTTCAGGATCCCCAAAGCTCTTCTATCATCCAGGGACTGCAAACCCCCAACAGTTATCAATACTCAACCTTCACTGCCCTCGGTGAGTGACGGCCAGAGTGTGAGGAAAAATAAAACAATGTAAAATGTCTTCCCCTGCCTGTGTGAGTCACTCTGGGCCACACACGCTGAACACACAGCTGACAGGCGGTGGTCCCAAGCCTCCATTCTGCTCGGTGACAGGTCCGTCACTTGACCAAGCTTCCCGTTTTCTCATCCATAAAATGGGGAAAACATCTTCATCTCCTTCTCAGAATTTACTACCCATCAGCCCAGCAGGCAAAGTCACGGGGGTCAATGATCACGTTGGAAATGTTAACTTCTCAGTGTGTCAGACGCTCAGGCTCAGCACTGGTGACATGGGAGGTGGGTAACTGTTTCTTGGGGGGGGGGCAGGCAGAGAATCATTCAGGATGTTTAGTCTCCACCCACGAGATGTCAGTGACACCCACCCCTCAGTCGTGACGAGCAAGAATGACTCCAAATTTCACCAAGAATACACGGGGCTACAAAATCATCACAGTTGGCATGATTAGATCTTTTCTTAGCCTCATCTGTGGCACAGTTTTCATAAATGGACTACTTTGCTGAGAAACAATTCACTAATCTTTTTCTTTTTCTTACTCAAATTTACCTAAAGTGTGTAGCTACTGAAACCACATTGCTTTGTAGAATTATATTAGAGCTCATTCTAAAGTTCCTTCAGCTTCAACATTTTATAGTAGGTAATGGGCCAAAGAGCATTTTGTAAGTTGTGACATAAGATACAAAAGGATGTGTTCATTCATTCATTCAAGAGACTTTATTGGCCAGCTGGCATGGCTCAGTGGTTGAGCATTGATTTATGAACCAGGAGATCACAATTTGATTGCTGGTCAGGGCACATGCTCGGCTCAATCCCCAATGTGGGGCATGCAAGAGGCAGCTGTTTGGTGATTCTCTCTCATCATTGCTGACTCTATCTCTCTCCCCTTCTCCCTTCCTCTTTGAAATCAATTTTTAAACTTTATGAAGCATCTACTAGTGCTAAGACAATATACTATAGAACTGAAGGTAAATTAGACAGAAATTATATTTCAAATGGCTTACTTAACAGTAGGGAAGGTCAGCTACACATAAAAGGTAATATTTTCAATATTCTACAAAGCAATGTGGTTTCAGTAGCTACTCACTTCAGGTAAATTTGAGTAAGAAAAAGAAAAAGATTAGTGAATTGTTTCTCAGCAAAGTAGGCCACTCACGAAAACTGTGCCACAGATGAGGCTAAGAAAAGCTATTCCTCTTACTAATGTGGTTCAAAGGGATGTTATTAGGATCATCAACTTTCAGAGGTTGAAGGGACCTCAGAGATCACCTGGGCACCACCACCCTCATTTTACAGATGAGGCAATCGCCTGCCTTCCGACCCCTGTGCACGAGCAGCACATGTAACATAAACAAGCATGAAAAACCTAAATTGGCGCCGCAGCAGCATCAGCAGGAGGCGGCTCGGCCTCTATATTACATTCTAAAGAGGATCACACGCACCATGACCTCCTGCTAAACCAGGAAAGAACCGCTAATGCTACCGAGCAGAATCCTGCCCACAGATGAACGCGGTGATGATGGAACAGACGCGTGGTGCCCGGCAGGGTGTGCGGGACTCCCGGTGGGAGGTTCCACGTGCGGGGGATTTCCTTGGTTCTGAGTGGGAGTATTTGAAAGGATTCCCTGACATAGATGTGAACATGCTCCTAAAGGCAGTGACTTCTCCATCTCAGCTCTTGGCCCCATGCTTTTATTGCACCATTTATTTTAAAATAAAATAAAAAATGATAGCTCACAATTAAAATAACTGCAACATCTTTGAAGCGCCTGGTAACTTTCCAGAGGAAATAGGCTGACACCGGTTTCTGCAGGGACCACGCCGGCAATGGGAATGCCTAAAGGAGGACAAGCAGAAAGCAATAGTTGCCCTAATGCTCTCAGTGCATGAACGCGAACCACGCGTCTGAGATCTCACATACCGTATGTTTCTGAAAATAACGAGGACATAAATCAGAGGGTCCCTCAGAAATGTATTTCCTCACTCTTAAAGGAACCACGAGAGAGATTTACACATTCAAGGGTTAAGAATAAGAATTGGGAGAGGTTTGAGAACTAGAATAAGTTGTTACTTCTTTGAGTTTTTTCTTATAAAAAGAACTTAAAAGTGTTTACTTGGCAGGTAAATAATGCAGGGGAGTGTCTTTGTAAGATTTAAGTTGGAAAACACTGATATTGGGATTATATGTTTGAATGAGTTTTATTCTTGGTATTTACTCAGATTCTCTAGCTCTTCTCCATCCAACGTGTTTTAAATAAAGGTTGACAGATAAGAAACAAACAAATAAAAGAACAAGTTAACTCTTGGATTTACAATTTCAAATCACACACACACACACACACAGATATTTGGGGTGGCCTCCATTAGAAGTTGTTGAGAATTGGCTGCACCCCCATAATAGAAGCATATCTCAGCCCAAATTTTGACATATATGCCCTATTTATTGGCAACAAGGACACACACATAAAGACATACGCCGACTGAAATCCTGAAGATGTTTTAGCTTCCTGTGTCTTTGTATGTCCTAAAAATGTCTTGCATAGCCCAGCTGGTATGGCTCAGTGGTTGGGCATCAACCTATGAACCAGAAGATCAAGGTTTGATTCCCAATCAGGGCACATCCCTGGGTGTTGGGCTTGATCCCCAGTGAGGGGTGTGCAGGAGGCAGACAATCAATGAATCTCTCACACTGATGGTCTGTCTCTCTATCCCTCTCCCTTCCTCTCTCTAAAATCAATAAAATATGTATTTTGAATAAAGTCTGCATAGAATGTTTCCCTGAAGCAAATGTGACAACATCCTAGCATTAGATGCCACCAGCCCTACGTAGGGGATGGAGAAACCTTCCCTAGGAGTAGGACGATAAGACCACTTATGGGTCAGCACTAGATCCATCTAAAAAATGGGCAGATGGCAGTGTTTATGCTCTTCTTGTATAAGAAAAGACGAGTATGCCTCACACACGCAGTACCGCAGCCAATCTAATAACTTCATCATAAAATTTCATTTCTAATTTCCATTCTGTTATTTAAGTCACTCCCTTCTCCAATGAAAACCAAGTTCTAACATGAACACAGCTCTGATGGTGTTGGGAGGCACGGATAGACACGCTGGTTGGATGGCTCAGGGTCTGGTTAAAGATTAGTTTATTATGCTTCTAGTGAATATTCTGATGAGATCAACCAAATGCCCCTAGAGACCACTTGAAGCACCTCAGAACATACCTCAGAACACCCACTTTGAAATATTTTTAATAAAAATACTGTAGACAAAATTTACTCAGGATTAAGGGCCCGGGAATGGCTTTAAAAAAAAAGACAGTGAAGAAAAATACCGTAAGTAAGAGCAAAGTTTCTTTCTTGGAAACTAGAAAACATTCTTTGGGCTGGTGGTAAGATAAAAAGTCAGTGCATGCTTAAAAAAAGGAGTTAAGACCAGTTAGGTCAGAGACAAAAGACAAGAACGGAAATGTTTATTCAGAGTGCAAGTTAACATACAGAAATCATCTGCTTTAACAAAGAACTCCTTTCCTTGTCTCTCTCCCACCCCCCAGGGGTAGTAAAGTCATCCAACAACCCATTCTTTCTTCCACCGTTATATACATCTATGCAAAAATCACACAAGGCATTGAAGACGCTGAAATTTAAAAAAATAAAAACAGTCTCCTTGGAGATTTCATAGAGCAAGAAGAAGGATGGGCATATTTAGATGTTTTAAACCTAATACTCTACATTTCATCATAAAAACATGCATACAGTGCCTTGGAGTCAGAGAGAGGAACATTTAGCTGGGCCAGGGAGTCCAGGGAGAGCTTTCTGGAGAATACTATCTGAATAGAATATTTGTTTAGGAGTGTTTGACTTAGGAGACCATTGTCCCAGTATTGGGGAGAGCTGGTCATGGACAGTAGTGGTAAGAATAGAGAAGCAGAATTAAGAAATATATTTTTAATGGATGTGAATGAAAGGTTGTAATGGCCAGAGTGGTGATGATGGTGGAATACAGAAAAGACCTATTTCCACTTCTTCCTGGGCACTTGGCCAGACTGCAGGACTTTGGGGTAACCACGTCACCAAATTCCAGTCACTGGACCATGAGCAGGGGTGACACTTCCTACTCCGGGCCTCTCCCACTCCTTATAATCCTTAAGATCTGTTTTCCCCGGGTTATAGACAATGAAATCCTGGGATGGAAGTTGACTGTTTCCACATCACTCCTTGGAACACGTGGGCCTGCCCATTTGTAACCTCCCTGAATGAAAAACCAGCTTCTGTCATGTTTGAGTCGTATACACTTTGGACATCCGTAGGAAACAACAGTAACAAAGAACAACCAGATAGCTGAACACAGCTTCCTAGAGTGCCAACATCTGAAATAACACAGATGGGAGAACAGGTTTTACAGGAAAAGATGAGAGATCAGTTTGTCACATTCTGCATTGAGGTGTCTGTGGGATGAAGCCAAACAGAACAGTGAAGAGACACTTCAACATACGAATATGAAGGAGAGTATCCTTAGAGGTTTAAACTAGTTTCCACTTACTTCTGAAGAGGGATGGTGAGTTATTTAAAAACTAGAGGCTCGGTGCACAAAATCTATGCA
>PVJN01002330.1:0-61443 GCA_004026805.1 Lasiurus borealis
TTTACCAATGCTTTTGCTAGTAGTTAGACTTCAGTAGCCTTTAGAGACCATTAAGTACCCTTTGGCTAATTGGCCAATAGTAGATTAATCGTCTTTTTATTCTAGCAGCACTATTTTAACACTCTTTACACTCTGTCAGTATAGTGTTTGAATGACAAAATAATATTGTGCATGAATAATAAGCAGAAAAGTTAAATTAACATTTCATGTTTCATGTGCCATACCTATGTGTCAGAAGAACTTTCTTTATAAGTCACTGACATTCAACTTTTTAAAACAATCTCATGTTGACATCTTATTGAGGTGAATCTTCCTAATTACTGCTAATTGCCTATCAAGAAAAAAACTTTATTCATGAAGTGCAGTTGTCTAGTACAGATGAACCCAGCTCCAGTGTGCACATTAAAGACAAAGCTTGACACTTATGGTGCTACTTTATTATAAGGTCATACTAAATATGGTTAGCAATTAACAAAGCAGTTTTTTATGGTACTGAAAATGCCAATCTGTCTTGATGTGTTCAAATTAGATTCTGTCAGAGAAATATGGATATCTGCAAATAGATAAGAGAGAGAAGTGATTCAATGCCCCTATACTTTGCCATGTAAGTTCTAAATAATGCCCAATTAAATGATTATTTTGTCAATATGTTTGAGCATGATTTTTCAAAGTGAAAATCACTGTTATTTCAAGGGTCAAATTATTTTTAAAAGTTTACTAATATTTTAAATTCTCAAAACAACCCCCGATACTGAAGATGTTTAAGATATATTTTAATAGTTTTGACATTATAGGCATTTATAATACATATTAATCTGTGATACTAGCAATATAGTGTGCTTCAAAATAATCTGAATAACTAAATTAATGAATATTAACTGAACTGAAGTTAAACGACATCACTTACACTTCTATCCACACAACTATGGAAAAAGGTTCAGTAAAAATATATGCAAAGTTTGGAAAATTAACTAATACAACTGTCTTTCAAGTATTCATGAAAAAACATGATATATTCATAACAATAAGATTGAGATGCAGGTCTGTTATTTTGAATTCTCTATTTTAGTTAATGAAAATAAAAGTCTCTGTGAAATTTAGATACCAAATATAAATACAGATACAGACATTTGGAACTAAAAGTATATTCAGAATAATTCATCATCATTACTAGCATAAGAATCTCTCAGTGTTACAGAGTAATAATACCAGTTTAGTTTTAGATTTCTTAGACATTTGATCTACACATGGCATTCTTCCTAATGACTATCAAGTTGCAATGTCTTCCCATTCTGAGTTCCTTCATCAATAGGATGAAAGAGGATAATAATGACATCTGATGTCTCAAAATGCCTTTCTAAAGCCTTCTTTTTCACTCTCCTTTCCCTAATTTATATAAATTTAGCAAATCATATAGAAATAGTTACTACTATATGTATTGGATACACATATCCTCTTTAATACTATTCTCCCTGATTCCTTTGTCAATTAATTTTCTCAGTAACTTTAGTTTTGTGGTAGCAAAAAGAAAAATTCCACCCCAATTCAAATACTCAAACAATGAAAAGGAAAAATAGATAGACAGACAGACAGACAGATAGATAGATGAATAAGTAAGTAAACTTGCCAAATCATCAAAAAAATATTACTTGGTATTTCAGTGTAATGTTAATTCTGTATCTAAGTAAAAAACAGCCATAATATTTCAAGTGAAGTTATAGAGAATGGTTGAGTTATCAGGAACAAACTATAGGATATCTACAGAAGTCTCAGGAAGTCTGTCTCATCCTCCTCTAGAGTAAACTTGGTGTTTCTAAGCAACAGATTTTAATACTTTTATTTGACTGTTTTACCATCCTCCTATGATAATATTGCTTCGTATTGTACTGTATTTTATTGCACACAAAGGTATTCATACAGTGTTGTTACTAAGTGGAAGTGAGAGTCTACAGAAAAATTGGTCATAATACTTAATGCATATATAGATTTCAAAAGATATTGATATTCTTTAAAAGAATTTTTGAAGATACAGGTTAGCTGAGTGGATAAGAAAACATGATCCATATATCTGCTGTCTACAGGAAACCCAAGTCAGAAAAAAGGATTCATACAGACTGATAGTGAAGGAATGGAAAAGGGTATTTCAGGTGAATGAAAATGAAAAAAAGCTAGGGTAGCAATACTTATATCTGACAAATTAAATCTCAAAGTGAAGGACATAACAAGAGATAAGGAAGGCCACTTCATAATACTAAAGGGAGCAATCCAACAAGAAGATATAACTCTGGTAAATATATATGTACCCTATACAGGAGCACAAAGATACATAAAAAAACTTCTGGAGGTTATTAAGGGAGAGATTGACAGCAAAAAAGTCATAATAGAGAACTTTAATAACCCACTAACATCACTGGACAATCATCTAAACAAAAAATCAGCAAACAGCAATCCCTAATTACTTACTAGATCAGATGAAATTAATTGAGATCTTCAGAGTATTTCATCCCAAAGCCATAGAATATACATTTTTCTCAAGTGCATATGGATCATTTTCAAAGACAGACCATATATTGGGTCATAGGCAAAGTCTCTTCAAATTCAAGAATATAGAATTCATATCAACAAACTTCTCAGATCACAATGGCATAAAACTAGAAATCAGCTACAATAAAAACAATAAAAACAAACAAACACCTGGAGCTCAAAACCACGGTTAAAAGGTTTTTCAAGAATATCCTAGAAAAGATGGATAAATTTAGTGAGACCCAAGAGGAGATGAAAAAGGACCAACTAGAGATGGAAAGGGGCCAACTAAAGATAGAAAAGGACCAACTAGAAATTAAACATACACTGACTAAAATAAAAAATATTTTACAGAGTCCTAACAGCAGACTAGAGAAAGGCAAGAATCAAGTCAAAATTTTGAAATATAAAAAAGCAGAATACACTCAACTGGAAAAGCAAGAAGAGAAAAGAATCCAAAAATGTGAAGATAATGTAAGAAGCCTCTGGGACAGCTTCAAGCGTAACAAAATCAGAATTGTGGGGGTGCCAGAAGAAGAGAGAGAGGAAGATACTGAAAACCTACTTAAAGAAATAATGACTGAAAACTTCCCACATCTGGTAAAAGAAATAGACTTACAAGTCCAGGAAGCACATAGAACACCATATAAAAGAAATCCAAAGAAGACTACACCAAGACACATCATAATTAAAATACCAAGTGATAAAGACAAAGAGAGAATATTAAAAGCAGCAAGAGAAAAAGAGTTCATCACCTACAAGGGAGCACCCATACAACTGTCAGCTGATTTCACAACAGAAACTATGCAGGCCAGATGAGAGTGGCAAGAATTTTTCAAAGTGATGAATAGCAAGAACCTACAACCAAGAATACTCTATCCAGCAAAGCTATCATTCAGAATTGAAGGGCAGATAAAGAGCTTCACAGATAAGAAAAAGCTAAAGGAGTTCATCATCAGCAAACCAATATTATATGAAATGCTGAAAGGTACTCTTTTAGAAGAGGAAGAAGAAAAAGATAAAAGATAAAAAATTACGAATAACAAATACATATCTATCAACAAGTGAATCTAAAAATTAAGTGAATTAAAAATTTGACCAACAGAATAAACTGGTGAATATAATAGAATCAGGAGCACATAAAGGGAGTGGACTGATAATTCTCAGGGGGTAAGAGGTGAGGGGTGTGCAGGGAGAGACTGGACAAAAATCATACACCTATGGATGAAGTCACCGGGAGGGAGTAAGGGTAGGGGGAGAGGTGGGAGTCGGGTGGAGGGGAGCTATGGAGGGGCAAAAAGAGAAACAAATGTAATAATCTGAAAAATAAAGACTTAATTTTAAAAAAAGATCAGAGCAGAGATAAATGAAATACAAACAATTATGAAAAATTATATGAACAACTCTATTACAACAAAAAGACTACCTAAAAGAAATGAACATATTCTTAGAAAAACACAAGCTCCAAAAATTCAACAAAGAAGAATAAAAAAACCTGAATAAGCTGAAAACTACCAAAGAAACTGAAATAGTGATCAAAAATCTTCCAGCAAACAAAAGCCTTGGTCCAGACATCTTTACAGGGGAGTTCTACCAAGCATTCAAAGAACTAAAACCTATCCTCCTCAGACTATTCCAAAAAATTCAAGAGGAAGGCCCATTTCCTAGCTCTTTCGGTGAAGCCAGCATTACCCTAATCCCAAAACCAGATAAAGACACCACAAAAAAAGAGAACTACAGGCCAATATCCTTGATGAACACAGTTGCTAAAATCCTTAACAAAACTCTAGCAAATTGGATTCAGCAATACATTAGAAAGATCATACACCAGGGCCAAGTGGGATTTATTTTAGAGAATCAAGGATGGTACAATATCCACAAATCAATAAATGTGATACATCACATAAACAAACTGAGAGACAAAAATCATATAATCATATCAATTGATGAAGAAAAAGCATTTGACAAAAACCAACACCCTTTCTTTTATTAAAATATATATTTTTTATTGATTTTTTTTTTACAGAGAGGAAGGGAAAGGGATAGAGAGTCAGAAACATCGATAAGAGAGAAACATTGATCAGTTGCCTCCTGCACACCTACTATTGGGGATGTGCCTGAACCAAGGTAAATGCCCTTGACTAGAATCGAACCTGGGATCTTTCAGTCCGCAGGCTGAAGCTCTATCCAATGAGTCAAACTGGTTAGGTCTAACACACTTTCTTGATAAAAACTCTCAGCAAAGTGGGAATAAAGGGATCATACCTCAACATAATAAAAGCCATATATGACAAGCCTACAGCCAACATCATACACAATGGACAAAATCTAAAACCATTTCCCCTAAGAACAGGAACAAGACAAAGATTCCCACCCTCACTACTCCTATTTGACATAGTACTAGAAGTAATAGCCATAGCAATCTGACAAGAAGAAGAAATAAAAGGCACCCAAATTGGAAAAGAAGTAATACTGTCCTTATTTGAAGATGATATGATACCATACATAGGAAAACCCCAAAGACACCTCAAAATAATTGCTAGACCTAATAAAAGAATTTGGCAATGTAGCAGGATACAAAATTAACACCCAGAAATCTACAGCCTTTTGAAACACAATAATGATCTCACAGAAAGAGAAATGAAAATAACAATCCCATTTACCACTGCACCAAAAAAATTAAGATACCTAGGAATAAACTTTACTAAGGATATAAAAGACCTATACATACTTGGAAAACTACCAGACATTGTAGAAGGAGATAGAGGAAGACATAAACAAATGGAAGAACATATCATGGTTCATGAATTGGTCGAATCAACATCATTAAAATGTCTATACTACCTAAAGCAATCTATAGATTCAATGCAATTCCTATTCAACTATCAATGACATATTTCAAAGATCTAGAACAAACTCTCCAAAAATTCATCTGGAATAAAAAAGACCCTGAATAGTCACAGCTATCCTGAGAAAGAAAAACAAAGTTGGAGGGATCACAATACCAGATATCAAGCTATATAATGAAGCCACAATTCTCAAAACTTCCTGGTACTGACAGAAGAACAGACATATAGAGCAATGGAACAGAACAGAAAACCCAGAAAGTGACCCAAGCCACTATATTCAATATTAGAGAAAGGAGGCAAGATACATGCAAAAAATGAAACTAAATTACTAACTCAAAATGGCTAAAGGAGTTGAATGTAAGACAGGAAACCATAAAAATCCTACAAGACTCCATAGGCAGCAAAATTGTAGACATATGACCAACAATATCTTTACAGACACAGATCCTGGGCAAGATAGACTAAGGGAAAAATAAACAAATGGGACTACATCAAAATAAAAAGCTTCTGCTCAGCAAAAGAAATCATCAACAAAACAATAAGAAAACCCACTGCATGGAAGACCATATTTGTCTATGTTATCTCCAATAAGGGTTTAATCTCCAACATTTACAGGGAACTCATACAACTTAACAAAAGGAAGATAAACAGTCCAAAAAAAAATGAGCACATGATCTAAATAGGCACTTTTCAAAAGAGGACATTCAGAAAGCCAAGAGAAATATGAAAACATGCTCGAAGTCACTAATAATTTGAGAGATGCAAATCAAAACAACAATGAGGTATCACCTCTCACCTGTCAGAACAGCTATCATCAACAAATCAACAAATAACAAGTGCTAGAGAGAATGCAGAGGAAAAGGAACTCTTCTTCATTGCTGGTGGGAATGCAGACTGGTGCAGCCATTGTGGAAAACACTATAATATTTCCTCAAAAATTTAAAAATGGAACTGCCATTTGACCCACTTCTAGGAATATTTTCCAAGAAAATAGGAGCACCAATCAAAAAGGAAATATGCACTACTATGTTCACAGCAGCACAATTTACAATAGCTAAGATTTGGAAATAGCCTAAATGCCCATCAGCAGATGAGTAGATTATAAAACTATGGTACATCTATATAATGGAATACTATGCTGCTATAAAAAAGAAGTAATTCTTACCATTTGCGGTAGCATGGATGGAGCTGAAGAGCATCATGCTAAGTGAAATAAGCCAGTAAATGAAAGAAAAATACCACATTATCTCATTCATTTATGGATAATAAATAACATTATAACCTGATGAACAAAATGATAGATACAGAGGCAGAGAAGCATCAAACAGACTGTCAAATTACAGTGGGAAGGCTGGGGAGGCATGGCGGGGCGACGAGGAGAGGTAAGAAATTAACCTAAGGACTTGTATGCATTCCTATAAGCATAACCAATGGACACAAGACATTGAGGGAAGGGGAGAGGGCATGTGCAGGGATAGGGAAGGCCAGGAAAAGGTTAATTGGGGGGAGAGTGGGAAGGAGGCATATGTACTACTATTTGTAATAGTTTAAAAAATAATTTTTGACTTGTAAAAATTTATGTGAGACCATGATATATTTCTGTAATTCATATTTTATAAGATAAAGCATTTTTAATAAATATGCCTCTAAAGAGCATGTATATATGAATATTAAGTTTATTTAAATTATTCTGGAATCAGTTCATAAGGATAATGTTATATCATGCTAATATAAAATATTCAACTTTTGGGATAATAAACCCAAAGGCTTAGTATTATAATTTCTAGCTCCAACTTTATATATTAAAACTAGTAAAATGATATACATTGATAAGTATGCTCTAAATATAAATAGCATTGTTAATATTTAGAAATTGAAATATTTTACTGATAGGGTCAATAGTTAACTATCTTTCCTCAGATGTAATACATCTAAGCTCCGCAAACAAATTACTTGGATGAAACCCAGTTGGGGAATGTTAAAAATCCTACAACTCATTACAAATTTAACAGCAGCATTACTAAGTCTTCATATGATTTTGATTAAATTTATAAATATATCCTACTAAAATCCTCAAGGGAAGCAACTCAATAATGTTTGTCTCTGTTTCCTGTGTTTGTTTCAAGAAAGTAAAACATGAAAATTTCTTTAAAAGAATATTTTGCAATGTTTGAATTTGATAAAATAAGTTTTTGATATCACTTTAAAAATGGGATTCTTGTCATTAAAAACTAATGTATGTGAAAATTACTAAAAAATTACCTTTTGTGGCATAGAGTAAAATATTATTTAAAAAAATAAGTAAGAGATTTATATTTTTCAGTTTCATTTTTAATAGTTCCTTTTATAACACAAAAATTTCACACAGAAACTTCTTCCATTATCCCTCACTTAATTTTCTATTTTGAATTATTATCTTGTTTATCACTTTCTTTCAAGTAGTAAGGTTTAACATAATAGCCACTCAGTAAACTATCTGAATCTCAGTTGGTTGTACTATGTGATTCATATAGATCTTCAGGAAGCAAATAGTCTGGAGTTCTTTCTATTTTTATTGGAGCTGTTTCACTGTTTTTCCTCCTGTATCAGAGATTCTCAAAGAATACATACTGCCTAGATATGTATTTTGGAAATAAGTGGGGGCACTTCTGAGTACCACAATGATTGACACTGAAATGGATAAGAGCCAGGAACATTAGATGTTCTGCCTGTGTAATACAGAAACTGCCCTTAACATGCACGACTTCTAAATTTCCTGCCAATTACTCATTTAGATGAAAATATGTATATATCAATTAAGGGAAGACTAAAAATGAGAAAGAGAATTTCTTCTCTGGGGGTGTGGGTTATAAGGATATTAGCACATGGCCAGTATCCATAACCATAGAGAAAGCTAGTCTGAGAGGAAGGTATGTGAGATAAAGAGAAACATCAAAGATATTAAAATGTCTGGTTCCAGTTATCACTACTCTTTCCAAGTCTATTCTCTTCAGTTCATCATTTGACTTTTGTAAGCTTTCTTTTTCTTATATTAGTTTGAGTTCAGTTTCTATTACATGCTATCAAGAGAGGTCTGCACACCAGAACTGGTTTGGCTCAGTGATGGAGCATCGGTCTTCGGACTGAAAGGTTCAAGGTTCGATTCTGGTCAAGGGCATGTACCTTGGTTGTGGGCACATCCCTGGTAGGGGACGTGCAGGAGGCAGCTGATGTCTCTTTCTCTCATCGATTTTTCTAGCTCTCTATCCCTCTCCCTTCCTCTCTGTAAAAAATCAATAAAATATATTAAAAAAAAAAAGAGAGAGGTCTGCTAATAAAGCATTCTGAGAGAAGTCCAACCATCTTTTCTCAGTCACTTTATTTTCAATTCCTCTATGGCATCTGATACTGTTGACCAACTATTCTCTTTTTCTTATTAAAAATGTTCCCTTCCTGTTCCTGTACTATAGCACTCTCCTACCTTCTCCTTCTCTGACTCCTCTTCTGCCCATATATCAGATACTCCCCAACCCAAATTTAACTTGCTGCAAAGATTTGCTCCATCTCTGGCATTCTATCTCTGGGATAGAATGACTTCAATAGGTTTCTTTCTTCATTTTTTTAAAAAATATTTCAAATATGTAATAAATATATAAAGAAAAATATAATGAATGCCCTGAATCAACTACTCAGCAAAGATAATGAATTACCAATACACTTGAAGGCCATGGATCTTTCTCATCTGATTCACCAGAAATAATCACTATCCTGAATATTTTTTATAATTCCTTTACATTTCTATACACAATACATGTGTTTGTGTGTGTGTGTGTGTGTGTGTGTATTTGCAAAAAGCATATAGCAATTTTAAGACATTCCTTTTTCCACATTGTCACACTTCTAAATTTTACACTCAAATATCCTTGATAACTTCACTCAGTGACAAATTGCCACTTGCAATAAGTTTTCATTTATTTCAGCCCCTTGGTATTTATATTTTTTTGGCAAGTTCTAATGTTCATTTATAAGGATATTTGCTATATTTTATCCAACTTTCTTGGTATGCTTTCCTATGAGATTCCCCCACACAATATTTAGCATATTATATTTTCACAAATATACCACATCATCAACTTTCCAGTTGCTTTAATTAGAATCCTGGCAGGTATCTTAAATATTTCACATTTTTTAAACTTCCATGTCTAATTGGTCGACAAACTCTGTTATACCACTGTGAAATATCTTTTTTTTCCTAAATCTTTCTATTTCTATTACTATTGTTTAGATGCTTATCTTTTGCCTTGACAGTTAAACAGTTCCTTACCTTTTTACATTTAGTCTCTATTCTCTCAAACTTGAGTCTCAGTCCTAACTGGACATTAGAACCACCTCAGAGCTTTTAAAAACTAGCAAAGTTCAGAGGCCACCCCATATGTTGATTTACTTGGTCTAGGGTAGAGCCTTGGCATAAATTTTTTTTAAGCTACCCAAGTGAGGTAGCATGCAGTTAGGGTTGAGAACCACAACTCTACCAGATTAATGACTATTCTCAACAAACTTCATATCAACTTGCTGCCTTTTAAAGCTTTCCATCTTCTAATGGCTTTGTTACACACACACACAACTTTCAAAATCAAACAAATTTTAAGTGTACTAGTAAAGCCAAATGATATTTTTACTAAATAATGACAGCAATAAATGACTGTATATTCCATCTACTACATGTACACATATTTTATACATGTAGATGCATATACACACACACACACACACACACACTCACACTCACACACTCCAATCATGCTAAATATATCATGATTTAGACAAGGACCATGTTTAATTTCGGGTTACACACCCCATTATTACAGTGCTTTACATATGTCCGATGCATTAAACTGAATTGTAGCAAACATGAACACATATATTTATCCATGTGCATACTGAACTCTACAATATAAACATATATTTAAATTTAATAATCCCACAGTGAGAAAAATTTGTCATTTGTAGGCATATTCTTTTTAATGAGACATACTTATCTGAAAGTATATTGATGCCAATAATAAAAACACTACTAAGAATACATTACATAGGAATATAGGAAAACACTACTGTGCATTATATTAAAACAATTCATTATAAACAGTTTTTCAGGTTACAATTTCTTAATATTCTCTGTGATAAGATTGCAAGTACATCTGAAAATATAGTATAAGTATGATTTTATAGCATAGAGTATTATAAATGATAATAGTTCCTTACAAAGATTAATATAGGACACAGATATCCTGTTAATAAATATCACTTGGTCATCTAGAAGATAAGATGTAAAAATAAGACAGTCATGTCCAATTCCACCTGGATTCTCATCTCAGATCCTGGTTTTTGCAGTTTACCTTGCGAACATGATCCAAGTGACATTTCACAAATTCCTGGATAAATGTTGCTACACTCTGCGAGAAGAGGGACAGGCTATACCATGCAGAGATCAATAATAGCACTGTGTTTCATCAGCCTCAAAATCAAAAGTGCTTCATCTGGCAAAAGCCATGGCCCTTGAGAATCTGCTATATATAAACTGAACACCCTACAAGAAATGTATACTATTCCAGCTATTGGAGTGAAATAAAAGCAAACCCTCGAAAGAGTTCTCTAGGCCTTATTTTGTAAAGCATCTTTTCTTTAACTTTTGGAAACACAGTCATGCCTCTTTTTATTACACAAAACAATGAGAGTTATATAGAGAGGGAGAAATAGCCTTGGGGGGATAAAATGAGTATCCTCTTCTTTTAGAAAATACAGGGCCATTGTGCAAATCAAGATACAGAAAATTAAATATCCATAGTAATTAGAAAGATAACTTAACATAGGTTATATAGGCCTAGTAGGATTTGCCACAACAGGAGATGGTACAACCCATTCTCAATGAAAGCACTATACCATTACACTACTAACTTTCATGTAAAAATCATACCTTCATGACACTATTAATCTATTAGCTGGTTTGTCCACTTTTTAGTTAGCTCCTTTAATATCATCAATGCCTTCACTTCCTTAACTGATATCCGTTCTTGATCTATGTATATCTGTCTCTTCCACTTCTAACTTTCAAATTCATTCTCCAGTTCCTAATCACAAAAGCGTATAGTACACTTCATTTACATGTCAAATTATTACATTGGACTTATTAGATTACAATAGATTCTTCCTTTATTTTTAAAAAAGAAAAGACTCTGGGAAATGTGGCATATAGGAAACAATACATGAACCAGGCTTTGAGTGATGAGCTGGATTTAGAATGATGTAAAGAAAAGAAGGTTCTTGAAGTAGAAAATAAATTTTTAAATTCTTGATAAAAATATATGCATTATAATATAAGTGACTTGGTAAAAACTCCATCTTTTTATTGAGAATGTACTATGTTTTGCAAAAGACAATATTGAGAGAAAGAGAAGACTCATTCTGCCACAGACTGGGAGGAAATATTTGCAAAAGACATATCTGATAAAGGACTATTTTCCAAAATATACAAAGAACACTTAAAACTTAGCAGTAAGAAAACAAGCAACCCAATTAAAAAATGGGTGAGAGGCCCAAGCAAATGCCTTACCAAAGTAGATAAACAGATGACAAATAAGAATAAAAAAGATATGCTATATCACAAGTCATCAGAGACATGTAAAATAAAATCACAATAGGATATTACTACACACCTATTAGAATGGCAAAGATCTAGAACGACCACACTAAGTGCTGGTGAGAATGTAGAGCAATAGGATTCTCACTCATTGCAGGTGAGAGTTCAAAATGGTACAGACTTTGGAAGATATTTGGGGTTTCTTACAAAACTAAACATATTTTACAATATGATCCAGCAATTATATTCCTTAGTATTTACCCAAAAGCACTGAAAATCTATGTGCACACAAAAACCTGCAGATAGATGTTTATAGCAACTTTATTCTTAATTTCCAAAGCCTGGAAGTAATCAAATCTCCTTCACTAGGAGAATAAATAAAATATGAATATCCAAACAATGGACTATTATTCAGCATTAAATGAAATGAACTACTGTCCAGCTGGTGTGGCTCAGTAGTTAAGTGTCGACCCATGAATCAGGAGGTCACATTTTGAGTCCTGGTCATGGCACATGCCCAGGCTGGAGTCTCGATCCCCCAGTAAGGGGTATGCAGGAGGCAGCTGATCAATTATTCTCTCTTATCATTATGTTTCTATCTCTCCCTTCTTCTCTCTGAAATCAATAAAAAAGTTTTTTTTAAAGAAATGAACTCTTGAGCTATGAAAAGACATGGAGGAACCTTTAAGTGCTTATTACTAAGAGAAGAAAGTCAATCTGAAAAGCATCCTTACTGTATGATTCCAACTAGAGCAGTATCTCATTTTATTGCACTTTGCTTTATTGTGCTTCACAGATGTTGATTTTTTTTACAAATTGAAGAAAAACCCTTCACCAGCAAGAAAAATATGGTTTGCTTTATTATATTATTTGTTCTATCATGGTGGTCTAGAACCCAACCCCAATATTTATAAGGTATACCTGTATATAACATTCTTAAAAAGGCAACACTATGGATACAGTTGCCAGGGATTGGAGAGGGGAATAAATAAGCATAGAACAGAATTTTTAGGGCAGTGAAATGAATACATGTCATTATATATTTGTCCAAACCCAAAGAATATACAGCACCAAGAGTGAGTCTTAAGGTAAACTACAGACTTGATATGATGATGATGTATTAATGTAGATTTGTCAATTATAATAAACTAGTGGTCTGGTGCATGAAATTTGGGCACAGGGGTGAGGGGAGTGGGGTCCTTCAGCCCAGCCCGCACCCTCTCCAATTGGGGACAAACCTCTTGCAATCTGAGATTGCTGGTTCCTAACTGCTCACCTGCCTGCCTGCCTGATCACCCCTAACTGCTTATGCCTGCCTGATTGCCCTTAACTGCCTCTGCCTGCCTGCTTAATCACCCCTAACTGCCCTCCCCTGCCAGCCTAATCTCACCCCCAACTGTTCTTCCCTGCCAAGCTGATCTCGCCCTCAACTGCCCTTCCCTGCTGGCCTGATTGCCCCCAACTTCCCTCCCCTGCTGGCCTGATCTTGCTCAGTCTCTGTCTCTCTTTGTTTTTTTCTTAGCAGTCCTCCAAGCCTCCCTGCATCCCTCTTCCTCTTTCCTGGCTGGGAGGGGAGGGCCACTGGGGGCCACTCCACCCACTGCCCACCCTCCCTTCCATCTAGGCCTTCTCAGTCCCAGTGTGTTTTGTTTCCTTATTCTGAGAGAGGCTCCGAGAGTGAGTAGGGCAGGAGGGAAAGAAAAGGAGAAAAGGCTATGAGCTGGTGGGTGTGTCTGTGCATATGTGCAGTTGTGAGTGTGAGTGCAAGCCCCACCTTTCTCATCCCCGTCTCTGCTGCCACAAGTCCCCACTCCACAGAGCATGCTGTGCACACAGCCTGGGCATTAGATCGAGTCTCAGGTAGTTGCGGATGTGATGGACTCATGGTTTTTATATATCAGGATGTATCTTTCTGGGAGTGATATTCATAATGGAGAAATTTATGCAGTTATAAGGGCTGGAAATATATGGAAAACCCTGGTAGCTTCCCCTCAATTTGCTGTAAATCTAGAGCAACAGATGGTCTTAATAAAAAATATACAAATGTATGGTTACAAGTTCTACCTTCTGAAAAACACTAGACCACAGTCCAGGCAAGAAAAGAATTCCCTTTCTTCTGTTCTTTTAATAACATGTTCCTCATTTCCATCTGATACCTCTCCAGAATTGCCTTAATGTCCAAATCTCCAGTATGCAATTCAAAACTCTTCCAGAAACTACCCATTATCCAAAGTTGCTTCCAAATTTTAGGTATGTTAAAATGCCACTCAACTCCCAGTACTAAAATCAGTCTTAATCTATCTAGGTTACTATAATCTATATTAATAAAAGAGTGATACAACTAATTAGACCCGATGTCTTCCAGATAAAGCCATGGTGGCAGGGGCCAAGACAGAGGCAGGAATGATCAGGCTAGCAGGGGGGAGCATTTAGGGGCAATCAGGCTGGCAGGGGAGAGCACTTAGGGATTATCAGATTGGCAAAAAGAGGCAGTTAGGGGAAGTAAGGCAGATAGGCAAAATGGTTAGGCAATCAGGCAGACAGGCAGGTGAGCGGTTAGGAGCCAGTGGTCCCAGATTGTGAGAGGGATGTCTGACTGCCAATTTATACCCAATCCCTGTGGGATCCCAGATTGGAGAGGGTGCAGGCCAGACTGAGGGACCAACACCCTGTGCACGAATTCCATGCACTGGGCCTCTCGTCCTATATAATAAAAGCTCAGTGGCCATAACAGCAGAATGACCAGAATGACTGCTTGACCAGTCACTATTAGGTGCACTAACCAACTCTCAGTCCCTTTCCCTGGCCATCAGGCTCCAATCTACTGATAGCAAATGGGGTACAAAGGTGGATAGTGGAAGCGGGTAGGACTGGTGAGTGGGTGGAATGGCTGACCTCTCAGTCCCTCCCCGTGGCTGGCAGGCTCTGACCACCTGATGGCAAATGGGGACCCAGGGATGGGTGGGTGGCAGGGGATGCGGGCTGTGTCAGGCCAAGTCTTCTGCCCAACCAGGTGCCCCCCACACAGAGGGTGAGCCACAGTGGGGGTGGGGCCAGCAAATGGGTAGAATGGCCAACCTCTCAGTCCCTTCCCCCCGCCATTAGGCTCCAATCACCTAATGGCAAACTGGGAACCTGGGTGGGTGGTGGTAGGGGATGGGACCAACAGTCCGGGAAGATGGCCCTGATCACAGGTTAGGCCTAGGGTCCATACCTCTAGTAATAAGATAAAAACATAGGCTGGGTGCTTTAAACAACAGGCAGGAACTATGAGATCACAATGCCAGCATGATCCAATTCTGATGCAAGTTCTCTTTCTGGCTTGCAGACAGTTACTTTCTTACTGTCTCCCATGGTTGAGAAAGAGAGAGAACTCTGGTATCTCTTCTCATCTTATAAGGGCACAAAATCCATCATGAGGACCCCCTTCCTTATAACCTCACCTAAACTTATTACCTCCCCCAAAACTCCTCTCCAAATGCTATAACATTGGGGACTAAGACTTCAATATATGGTTGGGGTGGGGATAATTCAATCTATAATGATAATACACCTCTTGAAATCCATTTTGTTACTTAAACAGAGAAAATAACACAGCTCATATAAATGAATCATAAGGATTATTCAGCTTTCTTTAAACACAGTATTTCAGGAGAGAGCTTTTTAGAGAAGAATTCTTACAGTATGTAAAATTTCACAAATATTTATATTATCTATCAGTTGATATACATAAATACTTACTACTAAAATAAAACATGCAAAAGAAATTCTAAAAGGTGCACTTATGGTCAAGCTTTATTTTCTTTTTTAATATGGATTCTGGTAGTTTGCCTATGAGTCAATGCTGTTTACATCTGTATGATGACACGTATGTGACTATAAAGGAGTTTCCATGGTCATAATACATTTAAGTAGTATTAGTGGAACAAAAAAAGATTGGCATTTTACATCTTGCTATTCTTAAGATCAGGACTCATAATCCACATGTTTCAGATGATATATGAATAAGTCTTTTAAGTCAAAGAACTGAGCATTCAAACTGAAAAAGGTAGTCAATACTGTTAGCTTAACTATATTCCCTATTCATTTTTGCAAAGGAGAATTGAATGTTAGGAAAAGAAAGTACATTGTTATAATTAGACACTAACTTTAAGACAATTAACCTTAAATATATTTACTTCATTAAGTTTAATAGCAATTGAAATGTTTCATGTAATTGTATGTTCTTTACATACTTAAAAATGTTACGTAGCTCTTACAGTTCACCATAACATTTATTACCTTAGAAGTATTTATCTCAGGAGTAGGCTTTATTAATTTGAATAATAACTTTTATTATTCTATCAGCAAAATTCATTCAGATAGTACTACTATTTGTCTTTTATTTTCCTACTTAAATCCAATATTTAAAAAAAATGTTTCATTGAGATATAAATTCACATTCCACATTTTCACCCATTTAAAGTGTACAAGTCAATGTTTTTAGTATATTCACAAATATATTCAACCATACTCAATTTCACAACCTTTTTATCACTTTAAAAAGAAACATGTACACTTTAGCAATAACTCCCATATTACTCTATCCCTCTCAGTCCATAGCATTTAGTAATCTACTTTCTGTCTCTATAGATTTGCCAATTCTGGATATTTCACATAAATAGAATCACATAATATGTACTCTTCTGTGTCTTGCTTCTTTCACTGGATTTAATGTTTTCAATGTTCATCCATGTTGTAACTTATATCAACACTTCATTATTCTCTTGTGTTTTCACAATATTTCTGTGTATGTATATATCAGAATTTATTTACCCATTCCTTAACTAATGAACATGTGTCCTCCAGATTCCCAGGAATGTGTCAGATCTTTCAAAACTCCTACGAATATCTCATTCCCCAGCTTTTTCTTGTAAGCTATTTAGTTAATATATTGCTTGACAGTTAAACTAGAATCTGTCATCTCAGGCCAACTAAAGTTTAAACATTTGCCGGTAATTGTTTTTGATAACCCCATGTCCTCCCCATTGCTTCCTCTTTTCCCCCAGGAAAAAGACGGTTTACACAGAAGGCAATCCCAGTCATCTTTTAACAAGGGTCTATCAGATAGGTCAAATGATGACAATTTTGGGGGGATAGAGCTTTAAAGGTGCTCCAGCTCCATTAGACTTCTTTTGGAAGTTGCCAGGCTGTATAAACCATCAAATTTCCCAGGCAGCTGCTGAGGTGGAAGAGTGGGGATGGAACTAAGGCAAATTAAAATGCCACAAAGGATTCTCCCAGCATGAACACTGAGACCGCGTCATCTTGCAGAGGAAAGTGGATGTTTACAGCAGCCTGAAAAGCTACAACTGCGGAACCCACCACAAAGCCGGGAAACCCAGAACACTGCTTCCCAATTGGCACAAACATTTGAATTCAGAGGAGCTCCACACACCACACAGAAAGGTCAGATTTCACCTGGAATAAGGTGAGGTCTCTGGTCCTACAGAACAGAGAGATGCGGACACTTGGAAACTGGACCAAGGGAAAGCTGCACCTACAGAAATCCGTGGATGTTGGGCAGGGCGTGATCCCTGAATGTGGAAGAGGGCCCAAAGAGCTGTTAACAGAGGGGAACTCTAGAAAGCAACCTATTTTGATCTGAGGCAGAAGGACAGCCTGGGAGTTATTAAGGTGTTCCAGCTGCTCAAATAGGAGTGAGGAAGGGAGAGTGAACAGAGGAAAGAGAGTGCATTCTTTCCTCTTCAGACCCTGGCTTCTGATTGCTAAGCCCAATATATAGGATCACGCAATTGGGGACATCCTAAGAAACTCAAAGGGAAAGTTGTTTTTCTGGAACCTGGGGATCAGAGCGCAGAATAACCATCAGAGAATCAGCTTTAGGGCAACCCACTTCCACAAACCAGTTCTGAGTACCACAGAGAAAGCAGGATCTAAGCACACGATAGAGAAGACCTATAGTCTTAGAGGTCAATTCTGAAATACTGCCACCAAGGGAATGACTCACAAATTGACTCTCGCATAATCACAAAAGAATAAAGAGATTAAGACACACCGCCTGCTGAAAAACCAGGACTGGCTTGCAGCACTGAGCAGCTGTGGAATGGAGGGAACTGCAATACCCTCCTGACTTGGAAACTGGAGTGCCAAACAGAAAAATAGAGGAAGTGAATGACCTCCACTACTGCCCATTCTATTCTTAAATTTTTTTAATTTTTATTTTTTCATCTTTTAATTAAAAAAACTATTTTTTCTTTATTGCTCAAATAATTTTACCTATTTAATTATTTCATTTTTATTTTCAACCAGTATTTTTTACTACTACTATTTTACCTTTTGGGGGAAAAAAAAAAAGAAGTGTCATTTTATTATCTCTTTATTTTACTTTGGGATTAGTGTTCTACATTCTATTTTCATCTTTCCTTTAGCATCATTTTACTCTATCTCAACTCTACCTTTATACCGACACTCTCTTCCTAACTTTTCCCATTTTGTTGTCTTGTTTCTATTACCCTTTTCTAACTTTAGATTTTCCCTATTCTTTCTTTTTACCTGGTTAAAACTTCACCCCACTTATATATCTAATTTGGAATCCCCTTCTCAAAGTCCATACACGCCTCTCTCTTCTCTGTCCTCACTATCCAAGAAATTGTTTTTTTCTATATCCTTTGGTTGTTGTTTGTTTGAACATTGATTATATCGATTTTTATACTATTTTGTGAGATTGTTTTTGCTTATTGTACTTGTTTAATTTTTCTTTTTGTTTGCTTTGTTTTTGTTTGTTTTTTACCTCTGTTCTCTCTTGCCTCCCTTGATATTAGTTGTTATTTGTAATTTGTATTAATCTCCAGGTACTTGTTGCTGGCATTTGTTGGAATTAGTGGCTGTTCTATTGGAGTTTTCTCCTCATATGTATAATTTGTTCCCGTTTTCTTTCTTATTATCTTTCTTTTCACTCTTACTTTTTTTTCGTTCTTCCTTCTCCTTCTTTTTTTTTTCTTTTTCCTCTTTTTTTCTCCCTTCTCCAAATTTCATTTTGGCACTTCTTTCTTTTATTTTTATCTCCTTTATCTCTTATTCATTCTCTACTTACCCCTAATTTGTCTTTCACTGGTGGTCACCTTATTTGTGGTTATTAACATCATGAATACATTTCTGTTCAGTGCCTTGTGTGTTATACCTGGTTGTGTTATATATTGTGCCTTTAAATCAATGCAGGAGAGTGAACTACATGACCAGACACCTGGAGAAGAAAGACCATGGGCAGATGAAGAAACAGCCCATATATGAAAGAAAAGCAGGCATCACCAGAAGAGGAATAAGCAAAATAGAAGCAAACAACCTGCCAGAGAAAGAGTTCAAAGTAATGGTCATAAGGTGGCTGAAAAGAATGGAAGACAAATTCAACAATGTGAGTAAGAACCAAGGGGAAATGAAGAAGAAACAAGAGGAAATAAAGAATAATCAAGAAGAAATGAAAAATGACATCACTGCTGTAAAGGACTCAATAGAAAGCATCAAAGGTAGAATAGAAGAAGCAGAGGACCGCATCAGTGAGCTAGAAAACAAGGTAGGAAAAAATACCCTAATCTAGCAGCTTCTAGAAAAAAAAATTAAAAAGCAAGAGGGGAGACTAAGGGAACTTTGGAATAACATGAAACAAAACAACATCTGCATAATTGGGGTTCCAGAAAGTGGAAAATGAGTAAGGAATAGAAAACATGTTTGAAGAAATTATGACAGAAAACTTCCCAGATATAGAAAGGAAAAAAAACACACAAATCCAAGAAGATCACAGAGTCCCAAGCAAAATTAACCCCAAAAGACTGACACTAAGGCACATTATAATTAAATTTTCAAACACTGAAGACAAAGTAAGAATCTTAAAAGCAGCCAGAGTGAGACAGAAAGTTACCTACAAAGGAACCCCCATAAGACTGGCAACTGATTTCTCAACAGAAAGTCATCAGGCCAGAATGGAATGAAATGAAACATACAGAGTCATGCAAAGGAAGGGTCTGAATCCAAGAATACTGTATCAAGCAAGGCTTTCAATCAAAATTGAAGGTAAAATCAGGAGCTTCACAGACAAAAAAGGACTAGGGAATTTATTACCACCAAACCAGCAATGCAAGAAATGTTAAAGGGTCTGCTGTAAAAAAAATAAATAGGAAGCAAAGAAGGAACACAGGGGTAAAGAATAAAAATGGCGACAGATAACTACCTATCAATAATAACTTTAAATGTAAATAAACTAAATGCTCTAATCAAAAGACATATGGTAACTGATTGGATAAAAAAACATGACCCATATATCTGCGTCTACAAGAAACCCACCTCAGAAAAAGAGATGCACACAGACTGAGGGTGAAGGATGGAAGACAGTTTTTCAGGCAAATGGAAATGAGAAAAAAAGCTGGGGTTTCACTACTTATATCTGACAAATTAGATCTCAAAGTGAAAGACATAACAAGAGATAAAGCATGCCACTTCATAATACTAAATGGAGCAATCCAACAAAAGAAATAACTCTGGTACACATATACACACCCAGCCCTAACTGACTTGGCTCAATGGATAGAGCGTCGGCCTGCAAATGAAAGGTCCCAGTTCGATTCTGGTCAAGGGCCAGATGGCTACCCAGGAGAGTTTTAACAAACATTCAAGGAAGAATTAAAACCTATCCTTCTCAGACTATTCAAAAATATTCAAGAAGAAGGAACACTTCCAAATACCTTCTATGAAGCCAGCATCACCCAAATACCGAAACCAGATAAAGACCACACAGTGAAAGAGAATTACAGGCCAATATCTCTCATGAACATAGATGCCAAAATCCTCAACAAAATTCTAGCAAACTGGAACCAGCAGTACATCAGAAAGATCATACACCATGACCAAGTAGGATTTATCCCAGGAATACAAGGATGGTACAATATTTGCAAATCAATAAATGCGATACATAACATAAACAAATTGAGAGATAAAAATCACAAAGTCATATCAATTAATGCAGAAAAAGCATTTGACAAAATCCAACACCCTTTCTTGATAAAAACTCTCAGCAAGGTGGGAATAGAAGGATCATACCTCAACATCATAAAAGCAATATACGATAAACCCACAGCTAACATCATACTCAATGGGCAAAAACTAAAACCATTTCCCCTAAGAACAGGAACAAGACAGGGATGCCCACTCTCACCCGCCCCTGTTTGACATAGTACTGGAAATATTAGCCATTACAATTAGACAAGAAGAAGAAATAAAAGGCATCCAAATTGGAAAAGAAGAAGTAAAGCTGTCCTTATTTGCAGATGACATGATATTGTACATAAAAAACCCAAAGGACGCCATCCAAAAACAAATAGACTTTATAAATGAATTCGGCAATGTAGCAGGATACAAAATTAATGCCAAGAAATCTATGGCATTTCTATATACTAATAGTGAAATTACAGAAAGGGAGGCTAAAAAAGCAGTCCCATTTACCATCGCACCAAAAAAATTAAGATACCTAGGAATAAACCTAACTAAGGAGGTAAAAGACCTATATGCAGAAAACTACTGGACACTGAAAAAAAGAGATAGAGGAAGATGTAAAGAGATGGAAGAGCATACCAGCTCATAGATTGGGAGAAACAACATCATTAAAATGTCCATGTTATGCAAAGTAATCTATAGATTCAATGCACCACCCATTAAAATACTAACAACATATTTCACAGACCTAGAAAGAACTCTCCAAAGATTCATCTGGAACAAAAAAAGACCCTGAATAGCCACAACAATCCTGAGAAAGAAAAATAAAGTAGGTGGGATCTCAATACCAGATTTCAAGCTATATTACAAAGCAACTGTTCTCAAAACAGCCTGGTAATGGCACAAGAACAGACACATAGACCAATGGAATAGAATAGAGAATCCAGATATCCACCCAAATCACTATGCTTAATTAATAGTTGACAAAGGAGGAATGAACATACAATGAAGTCAAGACAGTCTCTTCAATAAAAGGTGTTGGAACAATTGGACAGATACATGCCAAAAAAAAAAAATGAAACTAGACCACCAACTTACACCATACACAAAAATAAACTCCAAATGGATATGGGACTTAAATATAAGACAGGGAACCATAAAAATGCTAGAGGAAACCATAAGCAGCACAATCTCAGATATATGCCAAAAGAACTTCTTCGCTGATACTGTTCCAAGGGTAATGGAAGCTAAAGAGAAAATAAACAAATGGGACTCTATCAAAATAAAAAGCTTTTGCACAGCAAAAGAAACCATCTACAAAACAACAAGAAATCCCACTGTATGCGAGAACATATTTGCCAATGTTATTACTGATAAAGATTTAATCTGCAACATCTACAGCCAACTTATACAACTTAATAAAAGGAAGATAAATGATCCAATAAAAAATGGGCAACTGACTTAAATAGAACCTTTTTGAAAGACGACAGAAGGAAGGCCAAGAGACACATGAAAATATGTTCCAAGTCGCTAATTATCTGAGAGATCCAAATCAAAATGACAATGCGATACCATCTTACACCTGTCAGAATTGCAATCATCAATGAATCAACAAATGACAAGTGTTGAGGAGGATGTGGAAAAAAGGAACCCTCGTGCACTGCTGGTGAAAATGCAGACTGGTGCAGCCACTGTGGAGAACAGTATGGAGTTTCCTCAAAAAACTAAAAATGGAACTTCCATTTGACCCAGCAATTCCACTCTTAGGAATATATTCTGAGAAACTAGAAACACCAATCAGAAATAATTTATGCATCTCTATGTTCATAGCAGCACAATTTACAATAGTTACCAATTTGGAAACAGCCTAGGTGCCCATCTTCAGATGAGTGGGTCAGAAAACTATGGTACATCTACACAATGGAATTCTATGCTGCCTTAAAAAAGAAGGAATTCTTACCATTTGCAGCAACCTGAATGGAACTGGAGAGCCTTATGCTTAGTGAAATAAGCCAGTCAATGAAGGAGAAATACCACATGATCTCACTCATTTGTGGATAATAAAGAACATTATAAATTGATGAACAAAAAGATAGATATAGAGGCAGTAATGCATCAAACAGACTGTCAAATTACAGCAGGAAGGTTAGGTAGAGGTGGGGTAAATATGAGATCAACCAAAGGACTTGTATGCATGCATATAAGCATAAAATGAACACAAGACACTGGGGGTTAGCATATGCCTGGGAAGGGTGGGGGGAGAGCAATGCGAAGATATGTATACATGTAATACATTAATAAAATAAAAAATTAAATAAATAAATAAATAAATAAATAAATAAAATGCCAGAGTTTCCTGTTCTTATTTAGATTTAGTTGATTTTTGTTTGTTTGTTTGTTTGTTTGTTTTTAATAAACTCTCCCCAGATTGTTGCAAATGCTTGGATAATTTCCAGAGTTTCAGAGAGGAATGTGTTTCTCAATATGCACAGTCTCAATAAAATGCTTTATTGTTTTCATGTAAAATACTTTTATCTGATCTTCATTTTATAAGAAATTCATGTCTTAAATATTTGTAAGGCATCAATTAATTACCTTAACTATTACATTAACACTTAGAAAATTAGATTCTGTACTGAATGTTATGAAAATATTGATTCTGAATATTTTTGCCTGTTTTTATTGTTTCTATGGTTGAGTAAATTTTCAAATTTCTATATTTTACAACATGGAAAACTTAGAAAATATAATGCTAAATGAATGAAGCCAGACAAAAAACTCATGTACTGCATGACTCCATGTATATGAAATATCTAGAATAGGTAAAACCACATAGGCAGAATATAGATTAGTGGTTGCTCAGAACTAGGAGAAATGATGGAATAGAAGAATGATAGCTAATGGGTACAGGTCTATATTTAAAGTTATAAAAATGTTCAAAATTGATTTTGGTGATTGTCACATAAATTTTTCAATATTGTAATAACAGCTGAATTAACTGAGAATTGTATGGTATGGAAATTATGTCTCACTAAAGTTATTACAAGAAATAATGGATGATTTCAGTAATTCACTTTTAATAATAGATGACAAAATCAGCAAGGATATGGATGAGTTGAACGTCATTATTAACTAATTGAACCATATATAGAACATAGATCATGTTAGGGTATAAGGCTACTTTGAAATAAAGCCAAAACACCTATTATTGGTATAACATGTATAAATATTAAGTCTTTTATAATAAAAAATATTTCTGAGTATTGATTAAATTAAAGCATTAGATGTTAAAAGTAGAGAATCTAAGTATAATATAAGCATCTTGTGATTGTGATTTAAAAATTATTTTCTAAATTGTGTAAAAGAATTCTTCTGTTTAAAACAACAAATTTCCAAAATTCATTCCTTATACAAATGCCTTTAGGAATGGAGACTTAAGAAACTTTTTTATTTGCTCTAAGATTAAATTATGATAATCAGCAATAATATATAATATATCTAAAAATTGTTACAGAAAACTCAATTCACCCGAATAAAAGAATCACAAATAAGTTATAAGAACATATTAATGTAGATATTAAAACCTTCACATTTTAAACTAGTATTTGAAAATAGGAACTTAGGCAATTGCCAATTAACAATGTAATTTATTATGATAAATTCAAACTTTTAGATATGGGCAAGCTATAAGCATTTATGTAGCCTGCATTTAAAGTCTAAGGTATAATGCAATATATATATATATATATATATATATATATATATATATATATATATATATGATAGCTGTGAAAAAGGAGTGTTAGTAAAATATTTGTCTTTTTTTATTTAGAGTTGTCTTCCTGATAAAGGTTGTTCCTTAATATGAATTTATTGAAGAAATCTAGGTATTAAACTAATTATATTAATTAGTAGTACCTGAAAATTTTTTTAACTCATAGATATGTCTAACACAAATATGAACCAAACAAAACATGTAAAAGAAAATATATATTTTTATAATATAGTGTATATAACTTATTTCCTTTTACCTTTATTGTCTGTCTGCTTGTGTGAAATCGTTGATCAGATACTTGCTGCTGATGAAGGAGCTTTTCATTTACTTCTTTAAATTCTTTAATAGACAATTCTGCTGTTTTTTTGGCATTCTGAAGTACACTGTTTTGTTGCTGCAAGGATATAATTCTTTCTCGTAATAAAATAACATTGCTACTTGATTTCTGGGCAGACATATTTTTTAATTTTTCTCTGTTAACTGAGAAAATATAACATACAAATAATGCTGTTCATAATATTTTTAAATCATATTAAATCACAGGAATACTATTAATTACATATGCATTCTTACCTCTATTAGGACCTGTTGTATGTGAACTCTTCTGAATATTACCATTCTTCTTCTGAAAAGCTGTTTTTTTGGCATTCTTGTTATGAAAATAATCCTAAATTCGAAGGTTTCATAAAATTAGATTGTTACTCAAAAACTTTAAGTGAGCTAACATGATAAATAATATTTATTTACTTAAAATATATTTGTTTATGCAATTAAAAGTCTAGACAATAAAATTCTATATTACCAGAACTCATAAATAATAATGTGTACACTAAAACTGACCTAAAAGGCAGAAGATACAAATACAAAAGTCAACCACAAAGTCGTACTAATAATTTAACTTAGGGACCATTTATAAAGTTAGGGGAAAATACAGTAAAAGCAACAAAAATAAAATACTTAATAATTTATTCTCTGGGAATCTAGGTACCTTTTCTCAAGAACTGTTTTCTGACTGATGAACCCCTTCTGGAAAAGGATGCTAAAATAATGTTGAAGCTGCATGTTTTCCTCATGACATGTCAATACACTAAAGTTATATATGAAATAAAGCTATGTTGACTTTTTGTTCCAAAATATTTCATCAGTTAAAAAAGCTTCCCCAAAGCAAAATTTTAAATAGACTATTTCAAATATTATAAATTCTAATAATAAAATATGTGGTCTTGTTTAAAGCTTTATTGGCTAGAGAAAAGGAACAATATTAATCTAGACTAATCTAAACTACTTACAAATTTTTTTCAAAGATCTCAACTCAGGAACAAATAACTATAGTAAAAATTAAAAGAAAAAGTAAATTTGGCCCATTGTTACTTTGACAATGATCTCTATATTTTATGTTGATGGGTACTTATATTATATTATATTACATTATATTATATACAAAGCATGGTTCTAAAGTAATAAAACTGATTTGTTAACACAAATACCAGAAACCCCCATCTTAGGGCTACTTTCTTTTGAAGTAATTATTTCCCATCATCTCTCAAAATATTTTTGAAATGTCTTATTTGATCTTGTCCTCATAAACAGTATATAAGATATAATTTTTAAAGTTTCATTGATTTACTACAATTCAATTAATATTTAAGTACTACTACTGAGCACTGTAAAAAGATCCAAAACATTATTACCAAATTTAAATATTAGTCACTAGACTTAGCATCAAATTAACTAGAAGTAAAATAAAAAAGGACTTCAGAAAAAAAATTCATACTTTAAAACAAACATAAAGTATCTTTGTAATATGGTAAATAATAAAGGAAATTCTAAGGCCAAAAATAAAGCAGGAATCAAGAAACAATAAAATACAGAACAATGGATAATTCCTTGTGACCTTGAAATTCTATTTAAATAGCAACACAAACAGGGGAAAAAGCCTAGTCCAAACTCAAACTGATAAATTTGAGTCAACAAAGCTAAGAGATTGTGTCAACAATTTGTACTTTTTAGTGCTAAGCAGTATTCCATGGTATGGATGTATCACAATTCAGCTAATAAAAGTTTTAGTTGTTGACAGTTTGGGGCTTTTACAAGTAAAACTCTTATGATCATTTATGTATAGGTTTTCTTGGTAAACATAAACTTTCATTTTTGTGAATAAGTGTCCAAGTGTGAGATGGCTGGTTTGTATGATGAAGAAACTGCCCACTATTTCTCAGAATGCTGAACCACTTTATATCCACACAGAAAGGTATGAGAGATCCAGTTTCACTACATCCCTGCCAGTATTTGGTATATTCACTATTTTTTATTTTAGCTATTCTAGTAGATGTGTATCCTCACCCAAGAACATGCTTTATTGATTGTATTTTTTAAAATCTTTATTGTTGAAAGTATTACAGATGTCGACCTTTTTTTTTTTCCTATTGATCCCTTCTAAGCCCACACCCATTTAGCATAATATTCTCCAGGTCCCTCCATACTGTCTCAGAGGGTAAGAGATCCTTCTTTTGTACTGCTGCATAGTATTCCATGGTATAAATGCAACACAGCTTTTTTTAATCACTCATGTACTGATGGGCATTTGTTTTATTGGTTTTAGAGAGAGGGAGGGAGGGAGAAAGAGAAAGGGAAAGAGAGAGATGAGAGGGAAACATCGAGACTGGATTCCTCCAGTACCAGCCATGTCCTGAGAGCCAACCTATAACATAGATATATAACCTGACCAGGAATCAAACCCACAACTTTTTGGTGTATTGGACAATGCCCCAACCAACTGAGCCACACAGTGAGGATTCATCAGGGTCTTAATCTGCATTTCCCTAATTGTTAATAATGTTGAATATCTTTATATATATGTACAGACACATACACACACGCACATACACACACACACTCATATATACATATACATATACATATATATATATATACACACATAAATATACATACATACACCCAATCTAATAAAAGGGTGATATGCGTATTAACCATCACACCATCACAAAGATGGTTGCGCCCACAGCTACCAGGTGTCCAGTCCCCTCAGCCTTGCTGGAGTCCCCTAGTCCTGGGAGGGCTGCCGCTGAGAGCAGGCAGCATGGGCAGCCTGGCGGAATGCTTGCTTCATCGCAGCAGCGATGGAGGGCCTCTGGGCAGTGGGCGTGGAGCAGCTGGAGTGGGAGCTTGCTTCGATGCTGCAGCGACGCCTCTGCCGAAAAGGGCCTCTGGGGGGTGGTGGGTCCATGGCTGAGCGCAGGCCCAGAAAGGAGATGGCAGGCCCACCTCCCATGGCAGCAGCGTGGCTCCCAGCAGCGCGCTGTGCTTCCTGCCAACTCCCATGGAAGTGGCAGGCAGCCCACTGTGCGTTATATCGAACAATGGGCTACTAGTATATGTACAAAACTCAAAAACAGATTAAATTAACCATAATTTTAATGATAAAATAAAGGAGTTGTGGATTAAATTAAAGTTAAAATAATGGTTATCTTTGGGATTATAGAGAAATCCTAATATTTTCAAAGCACAATTGCTACAATTTGGTCAACATTTGTTTTCTGACTACAAACATTGTATATAAATTTATTCAAAGTAATTCATACTATATTACTATTATATGAATAGATGAGTTACTTTTATTTACAAACACATTATGCTATACATACATGACTGCAACTAACAAAATTGCCAACTAAATAATATGTGGCAAAATAGATTTTATAGAGATTTCTATAAAATTTATCTGTTTACCAATCAATCAATGAGCCAGCAGACACTTAGCACATAATGCTTCATCTGAACTTTATTCTGGTGGTAACTAATAGAAACTTTTGTCATCTTTGAACTTTTTCTTCCAAAGTTCTTATGAGACCTCAAAAAATTAATACTTTTGGATCTGATTTTAAA
This sequence comes from Lasiurus borealis, assembly GCA_004026805.1. NCBI lineage: Eukaryota > Metazoa > Chordata > Mammalia > Chiroptera > Vespertilionidae > Lasiurus > Lasiurus borealis. The sequence continues at coordinate 28,655 of PVJN01002330.1, forward strand.
AGAATCCTATGGGTTAAAAGATGATTTTTTTACAGCAAAATTATTTTTCCTGTTTTTCACTGATTTATGCTGAACACATAATCCTTTTGGTGACATGATATATCCACAGTAAGAACTAATAAGTTGTTTAAAATACTAATTTTTTGGAAAATTAATATTTTAAGATTTAAAACACGTTGGGAAATTAGGTAAATCCTAGAAATTTATATATTTAGTTAAACTAAATAACTTTATCGTCACAAAGACTAATAAAATACATAATTTTCCACATGTGATATATTTCATATACCTGAACATAATAATAAGGTTATTATCACTTTTAATTTTGGGCTGAGATGTAAATACCTTAAGATTTATATTTAGAAGGATACTACCTATTTCCATTTTATCTACACAAAGCATAGTAACAAATTGGAGTTGAAAATATTAAGAAGTGTGTATCTGCACTGCATATTTCCAAGATAGATTAATTTTTAAGGATTCACGTTAAATCACTGGCAACAAAATTTGATTTAACTAATGAAGCATAAAATAAAATTAAAAACATAGCTTGTAATTAAGAAAAATGTGTATATACCTTTGGGATCTTGCCATCTGTTTTTGAATATGTTTGTACTATTCTTTTTCCTTGCATGTGGTTGTCTTCTATTTGATCACTTTCTTTCTGGTCTCTTCCATCTTCTATAGGACTTATTTTCTGGGATGTTTCTACAATAATTGTTCCCAAATTTTGAGAGGTCTGTGTTTCAGAATCATTGCTTTTGGGGAATAAAAAGGGAACATAAAATCCAAGAAGAGTTGTTAAATGTACCTTTTTTAAGTTCATGACCAAATAATATTAGAGCACAAACTGCATTTAAACTGCAAGTTTAATTTGAGCACTTACTGGTTTTCAGCAGTAAGAAAGAAAATTCATCTAAATATATTTTAGAAAATTATAAAATTTCATCAAGAAATTAGATTATCTAGGATCAAATACAAACTAGCATCACTTCTATAGTATTTCTACTAAGTGTTTCTCAGGCAGCAGCAGTTTGGTCACTTTCCAGGATTGGAGTACTCATTGCTTTCTGAGCCAGAGCAGAAAGCTTTAACATTTCTAATAATGTTTCCCCTTACTCTAGAGCTCTCAACCTGTGGGTCACGACCTCTTTAGGGGTTGAACGACCTTTCCACAAGGGTCACTTAAGACCAGAAAACACAGATACTTACATTACGATTCATAACAGTAGCAAAATTACAGTTATGAAGTAGCAACGAAAATAATTTTATGGTTGGGGTTACCACAGCATGAGGAAGTGTATTAAGGGTCGCAGCATTAGGAAGGTTGAGAACCACTGCTCTAGAACAAAATGTGAATCCTTGAGGTTTTTTCCCATTTATCTCAGTTTCACCTCTTAGGGCCCTTCATCATTCAATAAAATACTTGTTAAGCCTCAACTATGTGCCAGGTACTTTTCTGGGCATTAGTAAGTGAATAAAGTAGACAAATATCCTACTCTCATCCTAGTGGGAAGAGGGGGCTGGGTGTGGGTTAGGAAACAAATAAAAATAAGTAAAATATATAGTATGTTAATAGAGCGTGTTAAAGAGAAAACATAAAGCAAGGAAGGAAGATTCAGAAGTGCTAAGGTTGAGTAGAACATAGAAGTAAGTCCTATCCCTTTTCCACATGGATGAGCTTGTAACTATTTAAAGTTACATGATGCTTGAGACATATCTAACTTTTTCATATTTTTCCAAAATGAATGCTTCTGAGATTCTTTCTCACCCTGGTCACTTTTGAATGTACTCCAACTTATTTTAAGGCAGCATTATGTGCAGAATTAATTTCATAATTGAAGTGTACTATGAGAAGTACTTAGTAAACTCCTGAGTGGTGCAGACTAAAATTGTGTAAGCTTCTCTGGAATGTATATTGTACTGTAGACTCATATAGGATTTAAAATATTTTTATGTACATTGTTACCAACACCCATATTTTTCCCATTGTATGTTGAGCAAGTAGTATTTTATAGTTCAATGCCTAAAGACTGGTGTATAATTGTATCTTCCTAGTTTATTGAGATATTGGAGACTTTGATTCTGTTTTATAAAACAGTCTCCAACCCTTTCAATATCATATTATCCAAAAATTAGATTAAAATACTTGCTGAACTTGTTTTACTTATTTAAGGTATTAACAACTCCTGATTATCACCCATTACTGAATGAACATTGATAAAGGTAATTTGTATATTGGGACCCACAAAATGCAGGATGGCCCAGTGGCAGGGCCCATGTCAGAAATCTAAACCTAAGTCAGCCACACTTACGGGCAATGCCTGTGAGGGAAAACAGAGTTTTTCATCCCAAAATATGCCTTTTAGAATACTGATTATTTTAAGAAATACTGATTTTTTTAAGAAAAAAAAATCAGGAAAACCTTAGACTTCCCTCTTACTGTCTAAAAGAATTTACATAGAGAACCTCCTCCAGTAAGGAAGATCTGATCATAGATAACTGTAGTTTAATATAAATTAGTGTGTGATACACAGGGAAGAACCTAGCAAAGCCTGTTTGATCAAAGCCCTCACTGTGTCCCATTGTTAAAAATGGCCCAGCAAACATTTATTTACCAAACATTTGCTTTTCAATCTCCATGTGAACTACCTTTCTCCCCTTTGAAGTCCCAAACTTCAACACCCATATTCATATGGAACCCCAGTATGTACATATGTAACATATTTAGATATTTTCTCTTGGTGATTTGTCTCATGTCAATCTGATTACTAGTCCAGCTGGAAGAATTTAGAGTGGTAGAAGGAAAATTAATTTTTCTACCCCACACTTCACTGTCAAGGAAATCTAACCTACTCCAATCACAATCCTCCAACTCAGCTTTAATTAACTTAACTTACCCTATAAAATAAGATGTGTTAGCCTTATTAGGAAATACTCAACCTCCTAGCCCCGTGATTGGCAAACTGCGGCTGAAGAGCCACATGCTGCTCTTTGGCCCTTTGACTGTGGCTCTTCCATAAAATACCACGATGTAGGCAAGTTATTTTGAAGAAATGGCCTTAGAAGAAGTTTAAGTTTAAAATATTTGGCTATCAAAAGAAATTTTAATTGTTGTGCTATTGATATTTGGCTCTGTTGACTAATGAGTTTGTTGACCACTGTTCTAGCCAATCATTCCCTGTTCCTTCCTCACCTCTTCTAATGCTCTATAAAACTCTCTCTTATCAAAATTCCCTCAGGAATAGTATTCCACTGCTTGTTAGGTTCTGTAATCCATTAATCCATGGGTGTTGTCCCCTGAATAAAGAACTTTAAATTCATTAGTAAATTGTATTATTTTTGTCATTTGACAGCATACTCTTATAATATTAAGCAACTACAGGAAATAAATACTAATAAGGTACTAATTATATATTTATATATAAAGGATAAAGTTCTATTTTCTAAGTATCCAAGCAAATTTCTTATTTTCCAGATTATGAAGAGCTAAAATAAACAGAATGTTCTGAAGTCCTTAGGCTTCACTGTAGGATTTCTAATTGTTGAAAAATTCTTTGCAGCTGAATTATTCCTAAGGATTTTCTGTCAGGCAAGAAATGGAACACTAATCCTCACTATATAAAATTGAGTTTCACTGTTCAATAACTTAAATGACAACCCTATGTTTTAAGAGACAGTGTGTGATGTATCTCCCCAAATGTGACTTCTGCACATGCATTAATATGATAAAATTAGAATTGAGTATATTATGTAACTTTCATATACTTATTCATACATACATACTCACACATGAATAAAGTGAACCACAATATTATGAAGAGTGTGGTAGTATCAACTGGATGAGATATAATTAGTAGCTGAAACTAGAATTTCCTTGAAGACATAAATAAGTGCTTAGTGGGTTTTAAGCTAAATAGTATTTTATCTCTAACTACTTTTGAGAACAGCAGGGGGTGGGGAACCCTCCATTCACAAAGAAGAAAAATGCAGATTTGGTCCTTCTTCCCTTCCTTCATAAACTGCCTGTTGACAAGGGGCTTGACCCAATGATCATTTAAAGAGTGGTTTCAAAACTTCTCTGCATATTGGAATCGGCTGGAGATTTTAAAAAATACTAAAGCTTGTATCCCACTCCAAATGTTAAGAATGAATTGTACTGGGGTATGACATGAGCTGTTAGAATTTGTATAAGATCCCCATGTGATTCTAATATGCACAGAAGGTTAAGAACTACATTTTAAGATAAGTTTCAGTTCTATGTCTATGCTTAAGACAACTACCTAGAGAGATCCTGAGGGGACCAAAGTTTTGTCTTCCTAAAATGTGATTTTTATGATATTGATTTTAAGCTGGTTGTTAAGAAACAAGACTTAGAAAGAACCTGTGATCCTCCACCGTTATGCCTAAAGAAATTCAGATAGAAAAACCTGGCTTCAGGAAGAGAACCTTAGCATATTCACCTTAGCACATATGACAGACAGAAAGAAATCTAGCAAAGTCTGTTTCCTTCTGTGTCCCACTATTTCTGGACGGCCCAGCAAGAATTTGCTGACCATGTTTGTTCTTTCTCCTACCTGTTAATCACCTACTTCCTTTGGAATCACAGAACCCTGCCCCACTTCTTTGTCCAAGAGGGCACATAAGCTTCACTTGTTCAATGCTTTTTAGGTCTCATATCTTACAATATGCCCAGCATGTATAACCATAGTAATAAATCTTGAATATGTTCTCCTGTTAATCTGTGTATATTAATTTGATTGTTAGCCAAGATAGAAGAATTTAGAAGGTAGAAATAAAGTTATATTTTTTTGTATCCTCCTTCTCTCCAATTCTAAATCTAAAACATACCACTATTAAGGATTTTTAAAAAAATACTTAGGAAAATAAAAGGAAATACATGCCATTATAAAACAAGACAGAATCGATGCCATTATAATTAGCTAGTTATTAATAAAAAGAAAGGAGCAAAGGGAAGGCCAGATTTTATAAGTATATCATTCAGACAGTTTCATCAGGAAGCTACAACTTTACATGCTACAGGCGTCCAACAAAAGGATGATTGATGCATGCCCAATAAAGCTGGGATGACTAGGACAGGTGCTTGCTCTAAATCACACTTGGGATTTGTATGACTTTGGGCTTATGGGGCTCTTTTGTTCCTACTTCACTCCATTCATCCATGCCATATGGACCCCACACGTAACGGACCATTGGACTGCAACTAGTCTGATGCTAAACTGGAAAGGAAACTCTGGGTGCTGGCTTTGAATTTAGCTTTACTGAAACCCCAGGTATACTTGTTCTATGACTGGACAAAGAAAGGAAATGGGACTTGAGAAGCCCATGGAATTAATTAATTAAAAATCACTCATTCACAGAAACCAGTTTGGCTCAGTGGATAGAGTGTCGGACTGCAGACTGAAGGGTCCCAGGTTTGATTCCGGTCAAGGGCATGTACCTTGGTTGTGGGCATATCCCTAGTGAGGATTGTGCAGGAGGAAGCTGATCGATATTTCTCTCTCATTGATGTTTCAGACTCTCTATCTCTCTCCCTTTCTCTCTGTAAAAAAAAATCAATAAAATATTTTTAAAAATTAAAAATATTTAAAAATAAATAAATAAAAATCACTAATTCTCCCATGTGAGTTTCAGAAAATTCTTTTCCCTGTTTATCATAAGAACTTCACCCCCAGGAACACCCAGTGGGGAAGAGGACCCCACTTCATTTGGAATCAGAGTTATGGAAAATTGTTTAATTTGTCTATTAACAATTCTAACAACATTAACTTCTATGTAAGTCTTAATGAGTTGTCTGTTATCCATTTGTCTTTGTGGTCACTGATGTGCTTCAAGTGCACATATGAATATATAGCCAAAGATAAGGGAAAAATATTATAGATTTTTAGTATTCTCCTGTTGCTACTCAGTAGGAGTTGTATAATTTAAGACTAGGAATCTGCAGAGCTATAACTTTAAAGAACTAAATTTTAACCATCATTCAATTAAAGTTAGTACAATGACTTTGCATAATACATACATGAAATAATTAGTGAAGATGGTTCTTAATTTAAAGGATGTTAAACAGCTTGTAGACATCTGGTAACAAGCTGAAATGGGTCATTCAAAATTTATCTAACTAAATTAAGGGGGAAAATGTTTCTCCTCCCAGGTTGGCATGTCACAAGATAACTAAACCGACTTAGTAGGCTTGCCTGGGAATCCTTAGCTGTCAGTGTGAATATGCAAAGGGCCAGCAAATTAAATCAACCTGCCAAACTGTCAATTTCAGGCCTCATGACTGCATGAAAATAGCATCACTGGAAGAAATCAAGCATTGCCTTCTTTTGGGTTTCCTGGCACCTATTCAAATACTCGTGCAGTTGTGGCTAATTTTGCATGCAAATTTCAGTCAATAAGCTCAGAACAAGACCTCCCAAGATATTTCAAAGGATCTGACAGTATTTTTTCTGAATACCAAATCGACAGTAGTTTAAATTCAATCTCTATTTGCTGGTGCTTTACATATGCACACTGTCCCCAACACAGAGCTAAGTTAATGAGAGTCTTACCTGCTTTCACTCACATCCTCCCAGTCCTTGTCCTTGCTGAGGTTCTCAAACACATTGCTCATAACCTTGATAGAGTGATTGAGAACAGTGTGGTAACGACCCACAGAGCACTTTTTCTTGGCAGCTTTAAATTTAACCTTGGTAGTGGTTGTATTACTATCATATTGCCCAGATCTTACTTCTGAGGTGGCCATCTCTGATTTAGCTTTGTCTACTGAGTGCTGCAATTTCTCCACTGAATTCATCAGCTCTTCATTTTTCAACCCATTAGTTTCTGCCACTTGTCTCCTTAGGAAAGTGACTTCTCTCTCGAGTTCACTGATTTTTACTTGAAGTTCAGCTTTGTTTTTTACTACATCTTTCTTCTCTTTTTGTAGTTGTTCTAACTCTTTTTCTCTGTTCTCTGCCTCTTCTTGCTGTTGTTTTAAGAGGGATTTCAGAAAATCATTTTCTTTTATTAATTTTTTATTCTCTTCTTTTAATGTTCTTGACCTTTTCTCAAAAGATTTTAGCCGATTTTCCAATTCAATGACCTAAACAGAAGAGTTTCATTTATTCTTTAAAAAGTCCAAAACCATAAATCATTGTATTTTATTAGCATATCTTAGATAAGTAAATAAAATTACATTAAGCACAAGGACAATACAAATCTAAACTACTTAATTTCTCAGGTACATTTTAAAATGTAACATAGTCTAAAATGTAATAATACATCTGCAGAATAAAGGATAGATGGTAAAAGAAGTTACAGTTCTATACTAAGTGACACCAAAATAAGGGTGCTAATAAAATTAGCAGAGTTTTCTGAGATCCTAACTACTTTGGCAATATAATCTACTCACTGTGAATATAATTTTTTTCAGAGCAAAACAATTTATACAAAACAGGTACACAAAAACACTTTATTAATAAAATAACATATTCTTCAATGTTTAACAATCATATGAAAAACTGATGGCCTATTTATGAAATTATTATGAAGGATGCTTACTGCTAAATTATAAAAATATAATTTTCATAGTCATAAGGTCCTTAATTAACACTTTACCAAAAAAAGCCTGACAACTTTAAACTATAATTATTTAAAGGCTGCATATGAATCAAATTTGTTCATTTATTTCAATAGACAATGTTCATTGAAGGACACAAAAATGCCAACATCCTGACATTAAAAAATTTCATAAACGATGTGGAAAGACACTTGCATAAATAAACCTAATAAAGGATAGAATCTAAGTGCCATAAGTTTGAGAAAAAGAAAGAGCAATTAATTCCAAGCAATAAGTTCTAATGAGGAGTTTAATTTAAATCTTGAAAAATAATCACTATTGTTGGAAAGTAAATTTTACCACTCATAGAAGACCTCTTCTGATTATCTCACCATGTGAGATAAAGAGAGCCAACAGTTATCTTCCTAGAAAAGGAAATGGAGGCTCTGAAAAGTGAAGTACCACATAAAGGTAAATATTTCCTAGTTTAAACTGGTATTCAAATTCAGGATTCTTGCCCCTCCCAGTTATACAAACCATCTAGGGGAAAAGAGTTACAGATATAGGGGGTGGGTCAATTATACAGTTTATAATTGTATATGAAATACAGAATTTATTATTATATTATTACTAATTACTAGAGGTCCAGTACATGAAAATTCATGCATTGGAAGCGGGTGGCGGGGGCGGTGTCCCCTCAGCCCGGACTGCCCCTTCTCACAGTCTGGAAGCCCTCTGGGGCAGAGGTGACCTGGTGATTAGGGGAAGGCAACACCCCCATCACACCTCTGCTGCTGCCACTACTGGCAGCACAAGCTCTGGCTGGCCCGGTTACCTGGCCCTGGGCGGCTGGGCAGCTGACATCCAAGGTTTGCCTGCACCTTGGGTCGGCCTGCTGGGGTTGGAGAGCTGAGGGAACTGGGAGACTTGGGAGGAAGGCACATGGAGCGGCCAGACCTGCCTGGGGGCAGGCCCAGCTGTGCCATGTACCTGCCGCCCCAGCGGGGCTGAGGGGACTGGGTGCTGCCATCTTTGAGGGTGTGGCAGTCAATTAGCATATTTCCTCCTAATTGGCTCTGGGCTCTGCCATCTTTATGAGGGCATGGTGGTCAATTAGCATATTCCCTCTTTATTAAATAGGATTGTATTATTTTCCATGCTTTTGTCCCACCCTATATATGGAAAATGAACAAAGAACTGGAGTCAAGAAAAAATTGAGTTAAGCAAGAAACCTAAATGATTGAAAAATTATATGGATTGATATTTACTATTAAAACAACATTCTTCATAGGAGAAAATATTTTTGATGTATTGATAACTAATGATTTACAATAATATTCCAGAAATATACAAGTTATGCATATTTTTAAAAACTCTCCAGTTTACTGGACTTTATTCAGAACAGTGAGTAAACATGAGTGTAAGTCATCTCTGACTTATATCTATCCTTCTGTGCCCTCTATTCTTGTGAGTTAAACAAACTTCATTCAATTCAACAGTCAATTATTGTTTGGATATCCTGTGTTGGACCATGAATATTTCCTAATACAATATGAAGAATCTCAGTGAATTTTAATTACTTTTTCCACAATATGTTGTACTCACCTACTACTGGACCTATGTATTTATAGGGCTTACTCTTGACTGGGAGTAAAAGTATATCAAAAAGCTTGAACCACACTATTTTAAACCTCTATGTATTTCAGTAAAAGTAATCCTATTGTTCTTTCTCAATGCATATTTGAAGAGCTGGACAATGTGACAAAAATATAGTGTTAAAAAATACATGAACTCTGGCTGAAACATTTTTACTTCTTTTATTCACTCTATTTCCAAGTTTTATTCTCCATTTAGTAAAACATACTACAAACTATACTATATAAAGGAATGTCACAGTTTACAATCTCTTTAGTTGCAGTGGTCTTTAGTCACTCACTGCTCGAAACAGTATACTTGTCTTAAATACATTTAAAATATTTTAGTATGTTAGATTCTAGAATGATATCAGATAGACTGTATTTTAAAAAATATTTTTTGTGCAAATAATCAATTATGTCTTTTTAAATAAAACCTGACTTTGACAGTGTGGGTATAAAAATATCAATAAAAAGCAGTGTTGTCTAGTGGAAATTTAATTTTGAGTCTAGTGTGGACTCACTTCCTCCTATGGTTATTTTACCTTACAAAATATTTAACCTATTTTAACTTTAGTTCTTCACCTATGAAATGGGAATAATAATACTTATCTGGCAAGTTATAAGTATCCTATATAATTAAAGCCTAGTATGCTAAGTGTCCAGTTGTTTGGTCATCTGATCAACCAATCAAAGTGTAATATGCTAATGATATGCTAAAGACACTCAACTGCTCGCTATGACATTCACTGTCCACAAGGAGGCAAACAGTTGACTGGCTGACCAATCGTTATGATGTGCACTGACCTCCAGGGGGCAGATATTCCCACAGGTTATCTTTCTGGTGGTGTCCAGCAATTGGGACTGAGCAAGACGGGCTGGACACACCCTGGAGCCCTCTCATGATTCCTCCCTGGCTGACCAACCCCTCGAGTCCCTCCTTGGTCCCAATCGTCCACTGCTAGGGTCCCTGGGCCTGGCCTGTACCCTCTCCCAATCTGGCGACCCCTTAGGGGATGTCAGAGAGCCAGTTTTGGCCTGATCCTGAAGGCCAGGCTGAAGGATCCCACTGGTATATGAATTTGTGCACTGGGCCTCCAGTTATTGTATGACCATATACCACAATTTTTGGCAGACGGTAAATTTTATAGTTTTTCATATCATCATTATCGTCATTATCTCAATTGTTCATTCTTACAATTATTTTAGAAAATTACTTGAGAGTTGAAATAAAAGTACTTATACTGAATATTGCTGAATTAGCCATTAAATCAACTTTATACTTTTGATTAAAATACAATGTAACAAATAACCATCTTTAATTTGAGATTGCAATTCTGAAGATTAGCATAATTTTCTTTCTTTTAACTAAAATCCATTTAAGTGTGAGTATAACTCATATAAATTTTATACACTGATGGAAAAATGTCTGTCAAAGTCTATTATGTTTAAAATGTGTTAACTCTCTAATACAAATCAATTTTTAGTCATAAGAACTGGCCAAATTTATTTGCATTTACATTTAAAATGGAGGCCACATAACAAAACACAAAAAACTATTTCCAAAGATTTTGAAAGGGAAAGTCCATAGCATGCTTATGTTATTTAAGGTATACTCTCAAAAACTGTTCTTCAACTTATTTTAAGACCTCCGAAAATAGAAAAGGAAAATTTCAATATATTTTTGAGACTGGAAGTCTGAAGAATTGTTAAAGGCATTTGGTTTGTGTGCTATAAATAAACTCAACTCCATACTTTTCCTCCAATACTGAAAAAATTTTTAAATGTACCAAAATGATGGCCCTGTTCAAAACAAATAAAACACATCAGTTTGTAATGTGTATTTATTATATACTTGCTAGGGATGCCATGACTAAGTACTACAGACTGGGTAACTTAAATCCTAATACAGTGGTACCTCGAGATACGAGTTTAATTCATTCCGTAACCTTGCTCCTATATCAAGTTGCTCATATCTCAAAGCAAATTTCCCCATTGATATCAATTGAAATGCCGTTAATCCGTTCCAGCCCCCAAAATGCCACCCCAGTTGTTCTTGTTACGTGTTTTTGAATAAGAAAAATGTATTTATAAATGAAAAATATTGTACAAAAACATAATAAAAGAGAATGTAAAGGAATAAACTGGTTTTATAAAGTGTATTTACCTACTCGTTACACTCTTAATGCTACCCTTTATCCCTAAACTGAATGTAACTTAACTAATCTTCACTGAACTTAATTGCTACTGGTCTTTGCATTTTTGGCCGATTTAAAAAAAAAAAAACAAAAACGTGTCCAACGAGGTTTGCCTCTTCCTTCCTTTCAGAATGTTTCTGAAATGGGTGAGGCAAGTTTCCTTGAACAGCTCCGATGCATTACCAGTAGCAACTTTTTCGGGGTGTATCTTTTCCACGAAGTGTGACACCCTCTCCCACATTCCTAAGATCTCCTTTATCTCACTTGTAGAGATCTCTTCCACCTCTGGCTCCTCCTTGAAACCAATTTCTTGGAGAACCTCCGCATGTTGCTGAGACTGCAACTCTTGTAACTGCTCCGTGGTGAGTTCCAGAGAGTGCTCCTCGAAGAAGAGCTCATTCAAGTCTCTCTCATCCACCTCCAGGCCCATAGGTTTTCCCAGAGACACTATCTCCTCCTGCACTGGCACCTTGGGTTCGAATCCTTCAAAGGTCCTTTCGGCTACGGCCTCAGGCCACAGCTTCTTCCATGCAGAGGTCAAAGTCCTCCTTGTAACACCCAGCCAGGCCTGATCAATAATTCTGAGGCATATCACGATGTTAAAGTAGTTCTTCCAGAACTCTGAAAGGGTGAGGTTTGTGTTCTCCGTCACCTCAAAGCAGCACCAGAACAGGTGCTTGATGTACAGCTTTTAAAATTAGAAATCACCTCCTGATCCATGGGCTGGAGGATAGGAGTGGTGTTGGGAGGTAGGTAGACAACCTTTATAAACTTGAACTCTTAGAGGGGTTCATCTTCGAGGTTCGGTGGGTGAGCAGGAGCATTGTCGAGGACCAGGAGGGCTTGCATGGTTAGGTTGTTTTCCTGTAGATATTTCTTAACAGAAGGGCCGAAAACCAGGTTTACCCACTCCACAAAGAACTGTCTGGTGACCCAGGCCTTCGGGTTTGCCCTCCATATAACTTGCAGTTTATCTTTTAAAATCTTATGTGACTTAAAGACTCTGGGGTTTTCTGAATGGTATACGAGCAGAGACTTGATCTTGCAGTCGCCACCTGCATTGGCGCACAGTGTTAGAGTTAGCCTATCCTTCATGGGTTTGTGGCCTGGCATCACCTTCTCCTCTGCCATTATATAAGTCCTATTCAGCAACTTCTTCCAGAAAAGCCCTGTCTCGTCGCAGTTGAAGACTTGCTGGGGGATATATCCTTTGGCTTCTATCAGTTCGGAAAAAATTTGAGGTAATCCTCAGCTGCCTTCACATCCGAACTTGCTACCTCACCATGTCTGACAATGGAGTGAATGCCGGACCTTTTCCTGTAGTTATCAAACCTCTACTGGCTTTAAATGAGTCTTTCGATGCTCCGTCCATGGAAGTGCGCGGGGTCTACTCCAGCAAATCACCGTAAATCACTCGCGCCTTCTCGCATATGAGTTAATGTATCTCCTTTAAGCTGTTTCTCCGTCACCCACACCATCAGTAGATTCTCCATCTTTTCATGGAGAGAGCTACGGAGCTTAGAAATTATTGTAATGTCCTTAGCTGGCGTTATACCCTTTATCATCTCCTTCTGTTTAATCACAGTGCATATCATTGAAGTACTATACCCGTATTTCCTTGCCAAGTCAGCCACTCGCACAATTGCTCATATTTTTCTATGATTTCACGCTTTAATTCAATAGACATCATCCTCTTCTGAGTACTGACCTTTCCACTCGCTTTCTTCGAACCCATGGTTATAAAAAGAAATGTGATAAAGTATGTAAATGCACAAAAGATGCTTCGACAATGAGGTAAACAAGCACACTGACTGAGGCGTGGGAAACTATGAGACGCTGGAGTAGCGGTAAACTGGTGGGTCATGTGCAGCTGGCAGATCTGCGCGATTACTCGTATTTCAAAGCAAAAAATCGCTCATTGGATGGCTCGTATCTCAAAAACCACGTATGTTAGGGCACTCGTATCTCGAGGTACCACTGTAACTCCTTTTGACTTAATTCATTGAAGACCCTATCTCCAAATTTAGTCATATCCTGAGATACTAGGAATGAGGACTTTTACATAAAGATATGGGGGGTAAGGAGGGTGGAGACTCAATTCATTCCATAATAGTGTGTGATGTTAATATATTATTTTAAAATAATCTAGTTATAGTTTCATTTCTACTGTGCTCAAATATTGTTTTCATGTTGTTACAATCTTTTAAATTGATTTTGAATAAGTTTCATATGGATTGTGGAGGCATTAAAAAATAATTTTCCTCCCACTTTCTAAGTGCTTCTAGCTGGGCCAATAATCAAATTAACAGACATATATTAACAGAAGAAAATAAAATTTTAATACGTGTGCATGAAGAATTCATATAAATGTGAAAATTACAAAGATTGTGGCAAAATGAGGTATGTGTGTCATTTTGGACTAAGGATAAAGGTGAGGAGCTTGAGATTTCAAAGGAGAAATAGGCAAATTCATAGGTATTTGAAATAGTGTCAAAAATTATTGATAAGCAACTCAGAAATAATGGGACAGAGGGAAATTTAGTGAACAGATATTTGCATGGTTCCCTCCTGACAATCATAATTCTTATGTGTTAAAGTGAATATACTCAGGTGATTATGTTAGGGTCCCTTCCTAAAGTAGCTTTTTCTATCTGAATCTCTAAGAAGAAAAGAGAGAGGAAAAAGTAAATCAAAACAAACCAACAAAAACACTCTTCTTAAATTTGTTGGGCTTTAATTGACTTCAATTTGAAATAATTAGAGACCACCCACAAAGTACATTCTTTTAAAATAAGGTCACTCAACTAGAAGGGGTTGAATCTTGACTTAGACAATTGCATTAGGTTAATATAGAGAAAAGTGACAAATTTGTATGTTAATTTGACATATGGTCCAATGAAAATAATTCCTGTTGGCATTTTAGTACTTAAATGGATTTCTAAGTCCACAACATTAGTAGTCATTTATAACAGTTGAAATGAAATTATGGATTTCTTTAGGGTTTCCATCCCAAAGCAGTAAGTAGTAGTATAATATTTATATCCATAGAGATAAAAATTATACAAAGCCTGGCAAACAAAAATATTGTTTGAAAGAAAGAAGATAAGCTAGGCCCTAACTGGTATGGCTCAGTGGATAGAGCGTCAGCCTGTGGACTGAAGGGTCCCAGGTTCGATTCCAGTCAAGGACATGTACCTTGATTGCGGGCACATCTCCAGTAGGAGGTGTGCAAGAGGCAGCTGACCAATGTTTCTCTCCCATTGATGTTTCTAACTATCCCTCTTCCTTCCTCTCTGAAACAAATCAATAAAATATATTTTAAAAAAATAAAAAGAAGGTAAGCTAGAATAAAGTGTATAGTATTCTAACTGGTACTGAATATATTATTTAAATTACTCATTTTACCTTAAGATAAATAAACGTGAGCACTTCCTGTAGTTTACTATTTTGTTAACCTGGTAATGGTCATTCAGTAAAAATGAAATGGTTGCCTTTGTTATCTGATCATATGGCAAGTATTATAAGTACAATATAATAAACCCATCATCTGTTGTAAATCACTAGGTTTCCTACAAGTCAATTCACAGATGTAAGATATGTAAGTAGCCACATTAATATTTCTGTTGATATGTCAGTTTTATCTAGGTATTATGTAGCCAACTGACAATCAGTTATAAGAATAAAGAACATTTTCTTTATAACAATAAAACTGCCACCAACCCCACTTAATTTAACTTGATAAAAAATATATTTATACATAAGCATATAAATTAAATGGAAAACTATAAATATAAATGTTAAGATGTTTAAATAATATTTTACTATTAATGATAAGTACTATGTAAAATAAGTACAGGGTTTATTTATACAGATGGTTTTATTAAAATAGGAATAACTATACTAAATGATATAGGTATAAATTTTCATCCAAAATTAGCTGAGTCATTATATTTCCAAGTTTATAATTATAAATATATTATCATTTTACTATGCAGAAGCTAAGTGTCTCATATTTTTAGTACAAATATTATAAATCTCTATGCTTGTTGAAGTGAATAACAGAGTCTCAGTCCATTTTAAAGTAAAATGCTTAGTTGTAACTAATAAACACATAATGAAAATTTTTATAATTTCTATTGTTGTAATTCTCTTTATTTCACCTTCACAAATAGTTTTAATCTATGTCAACAGAAGCACAAGTGTTTCCACATTTATTTCACTAACATTGATTTTTTTTATCCCATTTTGGCAAGTCAATAATTTTGCATTATGAATTTAAATTAAGGATTCACACAAGGTTTAAGTTCATGCACCCTCGTTTTAAAATATAATCCTTTATGTTAAAATTCAGATTTAACGTACTCAGTTCAATATCTTAAAGATTAGACTACCTTCTGTAATGTCTGCTCCGACATTTCTTTCCCATTCTTCTCTGGAGTACTCTTCTTGACCCCATCATCTTCACCATGTCTAAAGAGTTGTTCTGGTAGAGAATAAATAATATATTATAGCACCTTATTCACTACTAAAATACTGACCTGTAATTTTAAGGAAAAGAGTTCTACAGTTTTTCAATTAAGAATAGTCTACTTTATTGTCAAGTATATGGCCAATAAATAAATGCTAACCTTAAGATTTTCAGTAACATAATTATGTATCTTTCTAGTGTCAATTTTTTTTTTTTTGGCAGTGTAAGATTTTTCAAAGGTACAACAGATCTGCAGGTTAACAATGCTGTACTTTTATTCCGATTTTTATTCTTTTGTAGACTATTCCCCTTTTGCTTAAAAGCAGAATTCATGGCCTTTTTATCTACACAAGTCACTACTGTTTTGTTCTCTGGATCTTGTTCCCTGCCAGGAGGATCAGAGTGATTGCTGAACAAAGCAAACAGTAACAGAATTAGGGTGGACTAAAACTATAACATGCCCTACCACCACTTTTTTCCCCAAGTAAAAGATCATGCATTTAGCAGAGTAAATTATAAATACCACATTAACAGAAAAACTGACAAATAAAAATCTAGATAATGGATTATTATTTCTAGAAACAATTCCTAACTTGCCATGCATTTGACTGTGAAACCTTTTCAATCAACAAAATATATAAGCAACATGGTAACTTTAATAAAAATCATAAAACTTCAGTAGATATTATTAAAATTGAAATGCATTAAAATCTATAAATAGATTTTTTGTTATCAGATAAATTACTATAGCACATCTAACTACATTTTCTTACTGAACTATTTTTGGGATAAAATATTTCTCAAAAAATATAAAAGGGGACAGACAAAGAATACATAAACTTAAAAGAATATACATATCTGTGTTAAACTGAAATGATTTTGCTTTAAAGTCTGCATGGTTGCTATAGGTCAGTGTAAAACTTTGATTTATCAACAAAGGAAAAAGAAAACAATATCATTCTCTATAGAGTAGAAATTCTCTTGGTATAAACAGTGACTAACAAGTTTGTTAGAGTGAATTAGGCATTTCTTTTGTCTTTGAAACATGACATATCCAATTAAAACTTCTGTACTTATGAATAAATAGAACACTATCCTAAGGAAAATAAAAGCTAGAATAGGCAGAATTTGCCATCTGGGGAATATGTACCTTTACCTTGATAATAATCTACTGGTTCTCAAGTTTCTTTTTCTAGTCCCCAAATACCATAGTACTGAATTCATTTACAACACTCTTTCAGGAATATAAAAATAATATGCAAATATTATTCATCTGTTCTAGTCATTTAAATATCTGCTAGAGTTCTAAGTGTAATATTTACTGTCAAGAATATCAAGAAAATAGTTGTATTCTCAAAGAACATAGAGTGCTAACAATGATTAAGTAACTTCATTAAAATAAAGGCTGAAGATTGACTTAAAAATAAATTTGGTTGCTCCTATGTGCTCCTGGGTATAAAAGTCCACTGGTGGTCTGGATGACCATGTTCACTTATTGTTATCTGCTAAAATGTTTATTTCTTGCATTCACAGGTTTTATAAAGACTACTCAAATAGCTTAGCCCAGGCATGGAGAAATGCAAGAAACCAACCCTGTGCCCCTTGATTCTTTTTCTGTCAAGGATCTCATGATTTGGAAAATGGACAAAGGGGAGTAGTTAGAAATATATACTTCAATTTTTTCTCCTTAAGTGGAAATAACCTTACTGAACACTTATTTTTTAAAATTTTATTCTATATGTTTCCCTTTTATTATCCTATCTAATAAAAGAGTAACATGCAAATTGACCATACCTCCACTACACTCACAAATCACACCCATCAGCCAATCAGAGCAAGTATGCAAATTAACTCAACCAAAATGGCTATGGCCACAGAGATTGCAGGAGAGAGGCCCTGCACTTCCCACAAACCCTGGTTGGCCTAGGACTCCACTTAAGGCAACAAAGTTTCAATGGCTGTGCTACGGAAGGTTTGGCTCTGCTCCAGGCTACAAAGTTTCAATTGTAGAAAATAAATAAATCCCTGATACCAGGGCTTCCACTTGGGTTGCTGGGGGGCATGGCCAACCTGCATACCACCGCAGGTACCTCGCCCAGGCCACCTCAGGCCCAAGGGAACACCCACCCTGATCTGGGACACCCTTCAGGGCAAACCAGCTGGCCCCCAGCAGTGCAGAAGGCCTCTATCCTATCTAATAAAAGAGTAATATGTAGATTGACCATCACTCCAACACACAAGATGACTGCCCCCATGTGGTCACAAGATCCTGTCCCCATGTGGACACAAGATAGCCACCACAGGATGGCCAGCAGGGGAGGGCAGTTGGCAGGGACCAGGCCTGCAAGGGAGGGCAGTTGGGGGTGATCAAGCCTGCAGGGGAGGGCAGTTAAGGGTGACCAGGCTGGCAGAGGAGGGAAGTTAGGAGTAACTGGGCCTGAAGAGAAGGGTAGTTGGGGGTGACCAGGCCCACAGGGAAGGGCAGTTAGGGGCAAACAGGCCAGCAGGGGAGCAGATAGGCATCAATCAGGCTGGCAGGGGAGTGGTTAGGAGGTGATCAGGCTGGCAGGCAGAAGCGGTTAGAGACAATCAGGAAGGCAGGAAGGCAGGCAGTTGGGAGCCAGCAGTCCTGGGTTGTGAGAGGGATGTCTGACTGCCCGTTTAGGCCCGTTCCAGGATTGGGCCTAAACAGGCAGTCAGACATCCCTCAAGGAGTCCTAGATTGGAGAAGGACCAGGCTGGGCTGAAGGACACTAAGGCTTCTAGTTACTACTATAAAAATACATTCTGATTTATATTATTTTTAAGGATATCCATCTTTCTCCACTTTCTTTGTTTTTTAACTTTTAGATTTGCTGATTCTAGTTATTTAAATTTATTTTATTCCAGCTTGTATGTTTTTCCTTTTCTCTTAATTCTTTTGGATTACATTAAAAATTAATCTAAATTGATCTGGTCAAGATGGTGGTAACACATTTACCACCATCTTGACCAGATCAATTTAGATTAATTTTTAAATGTGTTACTCACATCCTCCCACAACCACATCAAAATTACAACTCAACTACAGACCAACCATCATTCAGAACTGCCTCAAGTCTAGCTAAACAGAAGTCCTAAACTAAATATAAAAAGAAGAAGCTACATTGAGACTCATAGGAAGGGCTCAGAAGACTCCAAAAGGCTGTTCCCACACCATGTGTGATGATTAAAAATGAGGGAGGATATCTCAGAGAGGTTCTCTTGAGGAGTAAGGGGTCAGAACCCTGCATCAAACCTCCAACCCAGGGTTCCAGGGCCAGGAGAGAAGTCCCCATAACTTCTGACTGTGAAAATCACTGAAGATTGTGGCTGAGTGTGATGAAGAGCTGCTCAAGTGCCAGGAATTGCTTTTAAAGGGCCCATGTAGACATACTGGAACTCACTTGCTCTGAGCTCCAGCGCAGGGGCAGCAGCTTGAAAGGTGCCAAAAATATACTGAGAGGAAATGAGTTGTCTGGTTTGGGGCAACAGCTGAATGGGCAGCTTTCTCCCAGACAGAAGTGCTGGCAGAGGCAATTGTTCCTCTCTAAGCCCTCCCGGCACAGAGCTGGCTAAAGAGCATTATATCTTAGTTTCCAACAACCAGGCTAACACTGTTAGCTCTATCCTGATGATTTCCTGAAATACCTGTCTCCTCCCCAACCTTCATGCCAGGCCCATCCAGGCTGTTTCTAGTGGCTTTTCCATATAAATGGCCTGCCTTGGTTCATGCTACAACTGTCCTAAAATTTTTAAACAAGCAACATCTGGCCTTCACATGGCCCATACCTTTTGCTAAGTGGTCCTAGGAGCAGCATTAGTGGCAGCCATCTTTGATTTACAAGTTGGCCTTTGCAAGCTTAGCCCACGTAGCCACCTTCTATAAACAGCTCTGTAGTTCATGCTGGCTGGTCCCAGGCAGGGCACAGGTAGTAGCTGATCTTTATTGGCACCCCCTTAAAGGCCTCAGGGCCAGTGCACCCAGTGATTAGTTTCAGACTACATTGAAGTTTCATGCACTTATTTCCATAAGCGACACACTCAAGGGACAAACTTATCAGGAACCAGAGCCCCACTGACACTGTGGGGTTGACACCTGCAAAGCAATTAATTCCTCCACTGTAGTAAAGCCTATCTTCATAGCCCATCAGACTGAGGTAAATCCCTCCCATTTGTGTGTCAACAGCGATCAAGGCTCAACTACCACAGGAAGATGTACACAGCCCACACGAGGGGCACATCTGAAACACCCAGCTCAGGTTACCAAGGAGGCCCTTCAGAACACATACTACATAAGGCAACTCAATCAAGGCTGAGAGACATAACAGTTCTATTCTCTACATAGCAATATATACAGGGAGGCAGCCAAAGTGAGGAGACAAAGAAACATGTCCCAAGTAAAGAACAGAAGAAAATTCCAGACAAAGAACTAAATAAAATAGAGATGGGCAATCTCCCAGATACACAGTTCAAATCACTGGTTACAAAGATGCTTAATAAACTTATGGGAAGTGTAGAGAAAGTAAGAACTTCAACAAAAGATAGAAAACATAAAAAAGAACCAGTCAGAAATCAAGAATACAATAAATAAAATGAACAATTCATTACAAAGAATCAATAGTAGATTAAGCAGAAAATTAAATATGTGATATGGAAGTAAGGAAGCAAAAAACACCCAATCAGACCAGGAAAAAAAAAAGAATCCAAAAAAATAAGGACAGTACCTGCTGGGATAATTTCAAGCATACTAACATTCACACCATGGGGTACCAGAAGGGAAAAGAGAGACCAAGGGATTAAAAACCTATTTAAAAAAATAATGATGGAAAACTTCCCTAGCCTGGTGAAAGAAATAGACATATTAGTTCAGGAAGGTCAAAGAGTCCTATAAAAGATGAAGCCACACAAAGACACACTATAGTTAAAATGTCAAAGATTAAAGACAAAGAGAGAATCTTAAAAACAATAGAAAGAAATGTTAGTTACCTATAAGGGAACTCCCATAAAACTGTCTGATGACGTCTCAGTAGAAACTTTGCAGGTCAGAAGAAATTGGCACGAAATATTCAAAATGATAAAAAGCAAGCCGCTAAAACCAAGACTACTTTATCCAGCAAGGCTATAATTTTCAATTGAAGGACAGATTAAAGAGTTTCCCAGACAAGAAATAGCTAAAGGAGTTTATCACTACCAAATTTGTATTGTAAGAAATGTTAACGAGTCTTCTTTAAGAAAAAGAAGAAAAACAAAAAATCAACATTATGAATAATAAAATGGTAATCAATACATATTGAACAATAATTACTTTAAATGTAAATAGATTAAATGTTCCAATCAAAAGACACACAGGGGTTGAATGGATAATATAACAAGACTCTTACATATACTGTATGCAAGAGACTCATTTCAGACAAAAAAACACACACAGATTGAAAGGAATTGGAAAAATATATTTCATGGGGCTCTGCTAACTCTGGGCAGTTAGTAACAGAACTGAATTGAATTAAAATGTAGGATATTGAGTTGGTGTTCAGAAAATCAGAGAAAAGGTTGTTGGTAGAAGAAAACATTCACACATTCTCTAACAAAAGAGTTGTGAATAAAAACTCATAGTTCTGTTTTATATATATACTATCTAATAAAAGAGTAGTATGCAAATTAACCATCACTCCGCTATAACCACAAGGCATGCCCACTGGCCAATCAGGAGTAAGTATGCAAATTAACCCAACCAAGATGGCTGTGGCCACAGCGTGAGCAGGAGGCTTGGCTCTGCTCAAGGTTACAAAGTTTCAATTATAGAAGATAAGTAAATCCCAGATACCAGGGTTTCTGCTTGGGACACTAGGGGGCGTGGCCAGCCTGCAAGCCACCACAGGCCCCTATTCAGGTCATCCCACATCCCAAGGGAACCCACCCCCTGAACTGGGACAACCTTCAGGGCAAATCAGCTGGCTCCCACTGGTGAACCAGACTTCTATCCTATCTAATAAAAGAGTAATATGCAAATTGACTGTCACTCCAACACACATGATGGCTGCCACAAGATGGCCAGCAGGGGAGGGCAGTTGGGGATGACCAAGCCTTCAAGGGAGGACAGTTGTGGGTGATCAGGCTAACAGGGGAGGTCAGTTGGGAGGGATCAGGCCTGCAGGGAAGGGCAATTAGGGGCAAATAGGTCAGGGGAGCAGTTAGGCATCAATTAGGCTGGCAGCAGAGTGGTTAGGGAGTGATCAGGCTGGCAGGCAGAAGTGGTTTGGGGCAATCAGGAAGGCAGGCTGGTGAGCAGTTGGAAGCCAGCAGTCCTGGATTGTGAGAGGGATGTCCAACTGCCCGTTTAGGCCCAATCCCAGTAGGCCTCGAGGAGTCCCAGATTAAAGAGGGTGCAAGCTGGGCTGAACAACACACACTCCTGTGCACAAATTTTGTGCACTGGGCCTCTAGTGTAATATATATATATATATATATATATATATATATATACACACACACACACACACACACACACACATACATACACATACAAACACACACATATATACATATATATATATATGTATGTATATTATATATATGTGTATATTATATAGGGATTTATTTATCTTCTATAATTAAAACTTTGCAATCTTGAGTGGAGCCAAGCCTCTTGCTCACTCCATGGCCACAGCCATCTTGGTTGGGTTAATTTGCATACTTACTCATGATTGGCTGGTGGGCATGCCTTGTGGTTGTAGCGGAGTGATGGTTAATTTTCACACTACTCTTTTATAACTATGTGTGTATATATATGTGTGTGTATATATATAATATTTAGCAAGACTTGCCATGAAAAAATTTTTTAAGTTAAACATTATTTCCTAGGCAAGATAAACGTAAATCAGTCCACTATATTTAGTGCCCATATTCTCTGAGAAGTAACCCTAAGCTAATAAAAAATAAAGTCCCATTACTAATGGAGGAGTTGAAAGAGCAAGAAATAACTGCTGTTACTGATGGATAGGAGAGAATCTCAGTCATTAGATGATTGTGATACTTGGCATATCTTCTTGAGAACAAATCCATCTCCTTTTACTTTATCTGGACAGGAGCCTTGAAAGGAATCAATGTAATCAGTTAACTTTGAAAAAGAAGTAGGCCATTATTGCTACAACCCACAACTATTCTGCAAGGACAACAAAAATATAGATGGTTCATGAATTACAATGATGGTTTTACTTGATATTTCAACTTTTGATTTGCTAAAGCCACAGATCAAAAGTTGATAGATCAAAATTGAACTTCAAATTTTTAATTTTGATCTATTCCTGGGTTAGCGATATGCAGTATGATATTCTCTTCTGATGCTGGATAATGACAGTGAGCAGTTGCCCCCAGTAAGGCACATGTTCATAGAGGTAAACAACTGGTACTCTGTACTGTACTGTGTTGCCAATGTTTTTTGGATATTGTGTTCTTAGCACATTTAAGGCAGAATAGGCTAAGCTATGATGTCTGGTAGGTTAGGTGCATATTCAACTTAATTTTCATTATGTCTTAATATTTTCAACTGTCTTTTTCTAAAAAGAGAGGTAAGTGAACAAGAGAATTGGTAGTTTTGTGTGTAGGAATTGTTGATATTTTGTTTTGCTTTTTTTTCACTCTAAACTACATCCAATAAAGAAGCTTCTTTGCCTTAAAAATAAAATATATTTAATCATGGGTCCTCAATTCTATTAATTTATGAGGGTGGGTTAGGAAGATTTGAATATGCTATCTCTAATTTCTCCAGCTAGCTAGGAAGTAATGTGTAGCATCCTCTTATTGCTTTTACGCTATTCCTTCATCATTGTTAAATATTTTAAACAACAGATTTTCCATATTCAAGTGTTTTATTACATCTTCATTATTTTTACATTTAAATAAATTAGCTTAATGAAGTTCAACAACTGTTCCTTTACTTTTGCATGTTTGTTTTAATTTGATTGATCTAAAATAAAATATATGCAAATATTTTTCCTAAAAATAGCATATATTATGATTCATTTTATGAAATTCCTCTATATTAGTATGAAGAGATTTTTTTGATTTGATAATCTATATATATAAAACCCATTGATCAGAACAGTGGAATGACTAGAACGACCGGAATGACCGGTGGCTATGACATGCACTGCAGCAGCCAACCAGCCTGATCTGGGCCCAAATCATTCCCCCCACCCTCTGGCTCTGCCCCCAATCAGCCCCAACAGTCTGATCAGGGGAGGGGCCAGCTGCCAACCACCTGCGGCCCTTCTCCCCACTGGACCCCATCAGCCGGACCCAACCCATGCACAAATTCATTCACTGGCCTCTAGTTATTTAATACTGAAATTCTGATTTTTAAATGTTTGTAAATTAGGAATCTCTGGAATATGGTGGCTGGCAGGATGGAGGTGAGGGAAAGAAAGTAAGTGAGGGGATGAAAGGAGTGTGTGTGTGTGTGTGTGTGTGTGTGTGTGTGTGTGTGTGTGTGTGGTGGGTGTGTGATTGAGTGAGGGACAGGTGAATCTCACAGGAGCAGTGGGGGCTGGCAGTCCAGGCTGTCTTGGACAAAGAGAGACTGCCACCACAGCTGTCACTCTCTGGACTGTGGAACTCAAGCGAGGAGCCCACGACATCTTGAAGGGGAAAATGGCCTTTCTTTGGGAACTCAACACCGCCAGCCAGCCAGGCCTTGGAGCTGCCCTGCGACCCAACAGCCACTCCAACCAGAGTCCTGCTGCCACAGCTGCAGACCCATGGAACCTGGGACCTCCACCTCCAAAGCAGTGAGTGCAACCTCCCTCTCCCCATCGGTGCGGCTGCGGTGCACTGGTCCCTGCTTGTGGAATACCCTGGTCGCCGTGTTTGCACACGCCATGGTCACCCAGTCCTCGGCGTGACCACAGCACCAGTTTGCGGTGTGCCTTGGTCCCTTTGTATGCTGTGTGCTCTGGTAGCCCCTTCTGTGGCATGCCCTCCTCTCTGGTTTGTGGAGCACCCTGGTCACTGCATATGTTGTGCGCTCTCGTGGCCATGTTTGCAGAGCGCACCCATCACCGGTTTACAGAACTCTCTGGTCAGTGGCAAGTTTACGGCCCTCCCAGGTCTGCACATTTACAGCACACCCTAGTCAGCAAGTTTACAGCCCACCCTCAGCAGTGCCTTTCTGGTGGTCCACTCCCAAGGCAGTGCCTGGGATCTACTGGGAGTCCCCACAGGAGTGATTTTGTAACTATGGGCACCATAGTCACGCCTCTCCAGGGTGTAGGCCCCTTGAAACACATCACTCTGAAAGACGGGTTCCTTGATGCCACTGTGTCTCCCCACTGGGTACGTGTGATCTCAATTAAGGGGGCAAAATAGCTAAAATAGGGACACTCCCCTCCACAACTGCTAACTTCTAGACACCACAGTTGTGCTGCTCAAGATCACAAATCTACATCAAGAAACCCCAAATAGCTCAAGTAGGGAAGTACAATAAATTAACAAACAGAGGAGAACTGAGAGAATACACCAGTAGCAACATCACCCCAAAAAAACTTGGGTAGAAAACTAATTGGACCTACAATTAACACATTACAAGAAAACATGGGATGACAAAAAAGCAATCCCCAAAGGAAAGAAAAAGAGGAATCACCAGAAAGGGAGTTAGATGAAATTGAAGCCAGCATCCTCAATTCTTCAGAGAAAGAATTCAGAATAATTGTTTTAAGGATGTTTAAACAGATGGAAGACAAATACACACAACTCAATGACAAATACACACAACTCAATGACAAATACACACAACTCAATGAGAACTATAAGAAGCTGAATGAGAATGTCACCAACATGAAATAAAACCAAGAAAAGATGAAGAATGATATAGCTATAATAAGGAACACAATAGAAGGCCCAAACAGTAGACTGACTAGAAGAGGCTGAGGACTGCATCAGCGAATTAGAAGACAAGGTAGGAAAAAACATACAAACACAGCAGCAACTGGAAAAAGACTTAAAAAACAAGAAGAGCCAAAACCAGTTTGGCTCAATGGATAGAGAGTGGGCCTGTGGACTGAAAGGTCCCAGGTTCGATTCTGGTCAAGGGCATGTACCTTGGTTGCAAGCACATCTCCAGTGTGGGGCGTGCAGGAGGCAGCTGATCGATGTCTCTCTCTCATCCATGTTTCTGACTTTCTATCTCTCTCCCTTCCTCTCTGTAAGAAATCAATAAAATATATTTTTAAAAAATTAAAAAAAATAAAAACAAGAAGATAGTCTAAGGGAGCTTTGGGACAACATGATAGAAAACTTCCCTGATATTGGCAAGAAAAAAATCTATGCAAGTCCAAGAAGTACAAAGAGTCCCAAACAAGCTGTACCCCAAAAGACTGACACAAAGACACATCATAATTAAATTGGTGAACACTAACAACAAAGTAAGAATCTTAAAGGCTGCAAGAGAGAGACAGAAAGTTACCTACAAGTGATCTCTTATTAGAATATCAACTGATTTCTCAACAGAAACACACCAGGCCAGAAAGGAATGGAACAAAATACATAAAGTGATGCAAAGCAAAGGTCTAAACCCAAGAATACTATACCCAGCAAGGCTATCACTCAAAATTGAAGGTGGAATCAGGAGCTTCACAGACAAAAAAGGGCTAAGAGAGTTTATCACTACTAAGCCAACAATACAAGAAATGCTAAAGAGACTGCTGTAAAAAGAAGAAAGAGGAAGGCAAGAAAAAACACAAACACTAAGGAAAAATATGACAACAACATGAACTTGTCAATAATATCATTAAACGTAAATGGGTTAAATGCACCAATAAAAAGACATAGGATAGCTTAATGGTTAAGAAAACATGACCCATATATTTGATATCTAATAGAGACCCACCTCAGAGCAAAAGATTCACACAGACTGAGAGTGAAGGGATGGAAAAACATTTTTCAGGCAAATAGAAATGAGTAAAAAGCTGGGGTGGTGATACTTATATCTAATAAAATAGACCTCAAAGTAAAGGCTATAACAAGAGATAAGGAATGCCACTATATAATACTAAAAGGATCAATTCGTCAAGAAGCTATAACTCTGGTAAACATATATGCACCTAAAACAGGAGCACCTAAATACATAAAAAAAACTCCTGGAAGATGTCAAGGGAGAGATCAACAACAATACAATCATATTAGGGGACTTTAATGGACCACTGACATGACTGGACAAATCTTCTAGACAAAAAATCTAGAAACAGCAATTCTAAATGACTCACTAGATCAGATGGCCCTAATTGACATCTTCAGAGCATATCACCCCAAAGCAATGGAATATATGTTCTTCTCAAGTACACAGGGACATTTTCAAAAATAGACCACATATTGGATCAAAAGCAAAGTCTCCCCAAATTCAAAAAAAATGAATTCATATCAAGCATTTTCTCAGACCACAATGGCATAAGATTAGAAATAAACTACAATAAAAACATTCCAAAAAATTCAAAAACTTGGAAGTTGAATAGCATGTTACTAAACAATGATTGGGTTATAAATGAGATCAAAGAAGGAATTAAAAATATCCTGGAGACTAATGACAATAAAAACACAACAGTGCAAATGCTATCACACAATGAAAGCAGTGCTGAGAGGGAAGTTTATAGCTCTACAGGCCTACCTCAAAAAAGCAGGAAAAATGGTAATGAAACACCTAACTCAACAACTCAAAGAATTAGAAAGAGAGCAACAAGAAAAGCCCACTGTGATCAGAAGGAAGGAAATAATGAAGATCAGAGCAGAAATGAATGACATAGAGAGCAAAAACACAATACAAAAAAATCAACAAAACCAAGATCTGGTTCTTTGAAAAAATAAACAAGATTGATGAACCTCTAGCCAGGCTCACCAAGAAGCAAAGAGAGAGGACCCAAATAAACAAAATCAGAAATGAGAGAGGGGAAATTACAAACTAATTCTTTGAATGTTTAGCAGCAATTAAAAATAGGACATGAAAGGATTTAATCCCCTTCAGAAGGAATTAAAACATTTGGGAAGGCACTTGAGCATTTAATTCTGGTCCTTCTTTTCTCTTTTGCCAAGAAGGACCCTCTTCTCACAATTCAATGGCCCTCAGCTGTAGCCTGAGCTCTCTATTCACGCTGAGGTTGAAGCCTCAAGGTGGCTAGTATAATGGATCTGTCTCTAGTCAAATGGTGTGAGCTGGGCCCTCCCTGGAGAAGGAACCTGAATTCCCCGAGATAAGTGAACAGTGCTGGGGCCCCCACCAGCAGGCAAGGGGATCCCCAAGGCAGGTGCTGGGTGTGGAGGCCACTGTGACATAGGCTACCATGGAGAGAGAACGGAACCTCAACACCCTGATTGGCCCCAGAGAATGACTGGTTAGCCAGAGATGGGTAAGATTCCTCAGGGAAGGAACAACCTAAGACAGGCACAGTAGCAGAGGGGCCATCAGGAGAGAACTTGGGGGTCAACAGAGGTGGAGCACAGACCCTCACCACCACCCCAAACTTGCAGGGGTCTGAACCCTCACCTCTTCTGAGGGAGGTCTCCTGCCCCCATGACTACTTCGCTTCCCACGCTCAGCACAGATCGGGACTCAGGTAACAGACAAAAACTTGCTGACAGCAGCTGCCCTATACCTAAATTC
Source organism: Lasiurus borealis (assembly GCA_004026805.1). Lineage (NCBI taxonomy): Eukaryota > Metazoa > Chordata > Mammalia > Chiroptera > Vespertilionidae > Lasiurus > Lasiurus borealis. The sequence goes on from PVJN01002330.1 coordinate 57,183, forward strand.
AGCCTAGCACTAGGAATGCTCAGTGCCTACTCGAGAATGCAAATAAATCTTTCCACTAATATCTACAGGGTAATCTAAGATTGTTGGTAGAGTATTAAATTTGACAGTAAAAGAGTAATCAAGCTTTCAGATTAATTTAAATTGGCGAATTGAAATAAATGAACACCCAAGAAAATTTAAGTGTACTGGACAAAAAGCTGTTTCTAAAGTATTAACTAAAATTTCTATGGGTAGTTCATCTCATGGTAAAATTGCTTAATATGCAATGAACATAAAACAGGCATATTTGTGTGCAAAAAATTAAAACTTAAAGTTATCAAGATTGCATTAATTTTTTTACACAATTCTCCATTAATCAAAAAAGGGGGATAGTAGGATAATATCATGTAAGGAAAATATCCAGTGAGTAAATTACATCTAGAAAATTTTTACTTTAGAAAATTAATTTTCATTTGTAATACTAATAGCAAGACACTCATGAAAAACACACATGGTGTCAAAATAAGCCAAAGGAAAATCAGGAAGGCAAAAATAAAAAGGACCCCAAGCCAATAGAAAAGATTCCTTTATTAAATTTTAGTCAAGAATATGCCTATATACTTTCAGAAAACAACTCCAAGACCAAGTCGACTCCTGCAACAGAGAGGAACTGACAGGTTGGCTCCAACCACGCAGACAAGAGGAGAAACAGTCCAGAGATGGAAGACGCTGACGATGCCTTGCCATGTGAGCAGTCAGCAGCTGTGCATCGCTACAGGATGCCTAGGACCAAACCAGAGAGGCTCTGACTGGCATTGCCACCATTTGTCCACTATCCAGATACCACTGATGATGTGTACACATAAGGAACTGTTTGACATTGAACTGGGACTCATAATTATTGAACATTGAAATGGGGACTCACTTTTTGTTCTTATAAGTTTATTTCTAGCCTACAAAGGCAAAATGCTTTTAAAGAAAAGAATCAGGGTGGGAGATGGGGAACAGATAAGAGGCAAAGAAGCAATCAACAGACTGTCATGCTACAGTGGGAAGGAAGCAGAGGTTGAGGGGAGGGAGTCTTGTAAGAGATCAGCCGAAGGACTTGTATGCATGTATGTAAGCATAGCCAATGGATACAAGACATGGGGGCGGGGGAGACAAGTGAGGGCATGTACTAGGGGGTAGGGAAGACCAGGGAGAGGTCAATAGGGGGAAAAAAGGAGACATATGTACTAATATTTGTAATACTTTAAACAATAAAAAATATATATATATAAATTAAAAAATAAATGTTTGTAAAGTAGTTTTTTTTCTTAGTGTTTTTTTTTCTTTTTTATACTTTCTCATTGCTTGAATGCTTTTAAATATATATAATTAAAAAATTTGTACTTTTTCCAAAAACAACAGAGGTATTATTTTTAGGAAATAAACCAATGTATTAGAGTACTCCAATAGTTAAAGGAAAAAATAAAAATAACTTCTAGTAGAAGACTGAAAAGATACAGGAAAGAAGAGTAGAAGGTAAACCAGGGGGAAACCAATGTTTCAGAAATCAATTAAAGAGTAAGCTCGAAATATGATATTAATCAATGGTATATAATAAAGGGGTTCAAATATTGAGCATGACAAGTCACAGGTGAGAACAATTGGAACAACAATAATTGGAACAATAGCCAGATAAATGGCACATGATGATTTAATTATTAAGTATAAATTAGTAAGTACAGATTGTCAATCCCAAAACATACACTGCTAAATTTAAGTTGTAGCAAGGTAAAATAAAAAGAAATCCTGTAATATCAACCTTAATTACTTTTTTTCTAATAAGGTACTAAAGCATGGATTGACATCTTTAGTAAATATAATTATCTTGATTTTAACAAAGGAATCAATTTGTATTGGAACGAATACATTCCTTCTTACAAAACATATTTAGGCTATATGGCAGGCTGGCTGCCAAATTGCAGATACCCCAGTTTCATTTTTACTTTAAAATTTTGATTCTAGGAAATAGATAAGAACTAAACAATTTCAAAAAAAAAAGCATGTCAAACAAAAATAATGATATTGAGCCAAAACCAGTTTGAGCGTCGGCCTGCAGACTGAAGGGTCCAGGTTTGATTTCGGTCAAGGGCATGTACCTTGGTTGCAGGCACATCCCCACTAGGGGGTGTGCAAGAGGCAGCTGATCGATGTTTCTCTCTCATTGATGTTTCTAAGCTCTCTATCTCCCTTCCTCTCTGTAAAAAAAAAAAAAATCAATAAAATATATTTAAAAAAATAATAATGATATTGAGAGTAACTCTATGTTATCTATAAAACTTTAAACAAAAGATAATAAAACTTTATCAATTACTAATAAAAACAAATTATTGTTTTTCCTTATAAAACATCTTACTTGAACTTTTAATAAGTTAAAAGCTTACTTACTTTTAGGTGTTCTATTTCATTTTTTTCATGAGAAGTGATGTTAATGAGATATCAACTAGTAGAGCCATGGGAAAGGGCGAGATTGAAAATAGAACATCACGAACTAAACATTTTAAAATGCCTACATTAAGTATTTATTCTCACAAAAAATTTACCTTCTTTTTTCTCTGCTATCCATGTATTTAATTCTTGTATTGTTGCTTTGTCAATAGATATATGCACTTTAAGTTTATCCAATTCTTCCTGAAGATTCATCCTATGAAAATTAACATAAGTAATTATTTAAATGCATAATGTAACAAACAAATAAAGAGAGCAGGTTATTTTAAAATGCATGAACAATAGTAAAATAAAAGCAAAAATATATTAACATTAATAAATCCTAACAATTATAATAGTATTTTAATGAGAACCTGAAAATTTAAAAATTGTGATTTTTAACTTAATCTAAATAAATATATTAAATACTTAAAAATAGACTATATAATTTTTAAAAATCATATATTGAGTTATCTGACCACTTCCTAACACTCGATATGCTATGTATAACATAATAAAAATGTTAATTTATACCATTGAAAGCAAAGATAATAAATCTTTAGATGCCCAGACAAAGAATCCTTACTAGTAAAATGGAATTGACATTCCATCATGAGAGATCAAGTACTGCCCATGTAGATCTCAGACCTTGAGATCTGAGTGGGGATGGAAGCTTATGCACACGCCCTTCATGACAGATAAATAAACCTGGGCTAATAGCAGAAGGCTGGGAGACATAATATTGCTGAATAAAAATCTGAATACCAGAGCCTGTCTGGTTAGAGCAGTCATTCTTAACCTTTTTAATGCTGCGACTCTTTAATACAATTCTTCATATTGTGGTGACCCCCAACCATAAAATTATTTTCTTTGCTACTTCATAACTGTAATTTTGGTACTGTTATAAATTGTAATGTAAATATCTACGTTTTCCAATGGTCTTAGGCTCTACAGCAGCAACCCATGGGTTGAGAACGGCTATCAGGGTCACCTATGACTATTGGAAAACACAGATATTTACATTATGATTCATAACAGTACCAAAATTACAGTTATAAAGTAGCAACGAAAATAATTTTATCGTTGGGGTCACCAAACATGAGGAACTGTATTAAAGAGTCGTGGCATTAGAAAGGTTGAGAACCACTAGATTAGAGTTCTATAAAGAAGAGACTTCATATTCCAGTCTGAGGGTAGGACAGAGTGAACTATGTGAGATCAGAAAGCTAAGTCTCAAATTTGGGCCATATATATTTGCAGAGACCTGACAGATCAATAATACTGTAAAAACGAGTTTATGGCCAGTGTATACTGGAGAGTACACAATCATCTAATAAGATGGGCTTCCACAATTGAAAGAAAGAGAAACACCCCCACAAAAAATAATTCTCAAAAAAGTCCCGTTTGCAGATAAAAATAAACATATAAATAACTTCAAAGCCATGAATGACAGTATACATATCACCACTGCTAAAATCAGCAAAGACACAAGAAAATAGATATAAAAGAACCATTAAAAATACTTTTTATTTAAATTAAAGTTTTTAAAATGTTGAAAAAAAAAGAAAAAGAGGTGACAAACATATTAAAAAGATCAGGGATTTATGGAACAAAAAAAAGGCAAAAAATAAATCTACATACCTTTATATATAGAAATGCTAAATAAACTAAATTTATTAATAATAACAACATAATTGAAATTTAAAACTCAGTGGATGGATTAAATAGCACATAGAACAGTGGTTCTCAACCTGTGAGTCGCGACCCCTTTGGGAGTCAAACGAGCCTTTCACAGGGGTTGCCTAAAACT
>PVJN01002330.1:61543-91543 GCA_004026805.1 Lasiurus borealis
CTGTTACCCATGCTACACCATGCTTCAAGACAAAATTTCATTTATTTGTAATTAGAAATAAATATTTCACAATATCTAATTGTGATTATCACTATGCTTTAATTATGTTCAATTTGTAACAATGAAAATACATCCCGCATATCAGATATTTACATTACGACTCATAACAGTAGCAAAATTACAGTTACGAAGTAGCAACAAAAATAATTTTATGGTTGGGGGTCACCACAACATGAGGAACTGTATTAAAGGGTCGTGGCATTAGGAAGGTTGAGAACAACTGACATAGACAAAGTGAATGAAAATTGGTAAAATCAAAGACCACACAAAGAAACAAAGAAAAGAAAAACAGTAGCAATATAAAGTATATTAGAATGAGAAATACAGAAAACACCTAATAGAAATTATTCAAAGAGATATCTGAGAAGATTTTGGGGTGGGGAAACAGTATTCCAAAATATGACAACTAAAAATTGAGAACTAAGAAAAAGTATAAATAAACAGATTAAGAAAAGATAAAAAGAATGCAAACAGGATAAATAAAACTAATCACAGTTAGAAACAGTGAAACTGAAAAAGAAACAGTTTTAAAACCCATCAAGTTGAAAACAAAAATCAATTCACAACTAAAGAATTTTGGAATGACAACAGACTTCTCATAAACAAGAAAAGCTAGAAGGCAAATAAGTAATATTTTCCACATTCCAAGGTTTACTATTCATGCATTATATATGAAAGAGCTATTAAAAAATGTAATTTTAGAAAGAAATCTCAAAAGCATTGAATGAAACAAAATAGGCAATGATGAAAAACATTTGTAAATGTATACATGTAAATGAACAACATTATTATTCAAAGCAATCATAATAATATTAAAGTGACGGTAGAGATAAAATAAGGTAGAACTGAAGTTCTGAACAACAAAATGATATAAGAACAGGGGTAGGATTAGAGTTAAAGCATTTAAAAACCTTTCCATTCATTGTTGTACCGGGATAGAGATAGTTAGGAACTTCAGGCTTTTGTCAAATTAAATGGTTATGCTATAATTTCAAGAAAAAGCATTTAAAGAATGAAAAACAAATATAAAATTTTCAAATGAGAAGAGGTAAAAAAGAGAAATACAGAAAATGTAATCAAACTGAGTTTGGATTAGGTTCCTACTTTGTTTAGCTAAGAACATGGAACAAACTGAAGCAAGATGGCCACACAAAGAAAAAGATGTAGCTCATCTCAATTTAGTTTTCCTTGGCTCTCAAATCACTAATCCAGCAGAACAAAGGGCTACAGTTGTTGGTAAGGTTATTTCTTGCTTCTTTACTTTATACTTACAGTTACCCTTTTTCACAAAGAACTCACACAATCCCTACTTCTAATAAGAAGTATTTATAAACATTAGGGGCCACTTACTCTTAAATCAAACTAAGTTTCAAGAAACCACATCTTACTGGTTGTTTGGAGGAGGAGCTGTCAGAGCCAGATGAACATTGCCTATCTACAAACAACCCACTTAATCTGAGGTTTATACTCTGTTGAGTCTGAGGACCACAATTCAGAATCTACTTACTGGACAAATTATATGAAATGACTATATTTAAATGTTGGACAATAAGCAGCAGAAAACTATATCTCTGAGGGATACAAAATCAACAAAGAGTAAAACTGAAGGTCCTTATAACTGATTAAATTTTAAATCCTAGCTCTAGAAATTATCCCCCACCTACCCAGACTTTTGCTCAGATAATCAGAAACTCCTGAAGGCAGCAGGAGAGAGTAAACCCAGATATGACTAAAGGTCACATGGTCCAGACCTCTAGCAGACTAGAATGAACATCTTGACTTAAATTGTGTTTCAGTTCCTGAACCTTAAAGTGGAATGACCCCCTGGTTACTTTCCAATGAGACTGTTAGCATAGGTAGTGAGCTAGGTATTAACAAAAAAGAATGGAGCTAGACATCTAATTAAATGAGTTTAACTAGGAAGCTACAGCTTCGAAGACACCCCAAGGGACATCAACACCCTTTGCCAAGGGACTAATTCCTGAGTACCTGAGTATGCAGAAGTAGGCAGGAGTGAACAGCTTTCCAATCTCCCCAGGAAACAACCAATCTGGTCCTGCAAACTAGGAGGCAGGAGTGGAACCCGCCAGGTGGCAAATTCCTTTGCTGGGCACATGCATAGTAGAAGCCATGATGGGCAGGGGTAGGTCCTTCCACTAATCAATATCTCTCTCTCTCTCTCTCTCTCTCTCTCTCTCTCTCTCTCTCTCTCTCTCTCTCTCTCTCTCTCTGTCTCTCTCTCTCCTTAACTCCTTCCCTCCCTCCCTCCCTCTCTTCCTCCCTCCCTCCCTATTGGAAGGCTGAAATGGCTAAAATTTGTGAAGCACAGTACCCAGAGAGGAGGAAGCTACAAAGAAAAAGAGCTAAAGAAATCTACATAAGAATTCTTTTGATGATTATTTGTGGTATCAAACTAAAGCCCTGTGAAGCTCTCCTGGAGCCATGTATTTTGCTCAATATTTTAGTTCCAGGTCCCTGAATATTTAGAATTAGTGAATGAAAGCACAAACAATACAAAGGGTCATACAGATTTGGTTATATTTAACTAATATGATAAATCTCCATAGTTTAAAGGCCTATTTAACATATTGTTTACTTAGCTAAAATTATTTACTTGCTTCCAGGCCCCAATTCTTAAACAGTATCTTGACTGAATTCTAAAAGCCTATCTATAGGTCTTAATTTGCATCATATTCTAAAACCTTCTACAGATAGATAAAAGGAATATAAAGGACTCTGTTCTCTGGGGCTCTAGCTCAGCAATGAATTAGGTTTTCTGCTAATCTTGTTCTGAAACTCCCTACACCCTTACCTAAAAATACTTTACAGATGAATATAGTTCTGAGGACTTCAATCTTACTGGATGAATTTTTCGTCCTATTTCTGAATCATAAAGTAACTGAGAGTCAAAGCCTGTTGCCACATAGCGTTGTAATCTATTACCTTTCAATGGACCCTGATAACTTGCACAACCCTTGATAACTCAGAACTTCTTTGCATTTGGCTTATGATAACCTATGATGTTACACGGTAGACTGTTTCTCAAGAACAGATATATTTAAATTTTCAACTTATTAGTTCATTTAATTAACTCTTACATGTGATATTATAGACTGTTTGCCAAAGCCATAAAAATAGTACTTGGGACAACTGGATATTCACATGCAAAAAGAATAAAGCCAAACAAACAAATGGACCCCTATTTTACACCAAATTAAAAAACATTAACTAAAAAATAACCTGAAGATCTAAATATGAGTTAAAACTACAAAACAAAAGAACACATGGGTATAAATTTTCATAATCTTTGACTTGGTGATGGCTATATAGAAATGATGCCAAAACCACAAGCCAATAAAGAAAAAATAAACTGGACTTCATCCAAATTAAAAACTTTTGTGCAAAAAGGACAGTATTAAGAAAGAAAAAAAAATCTACAGAGTAGAAAGTACTATTCACAAATGTCTAAGAAAAAGAATATGCAAATCACACTACAAAAAGATATCACTACATACTCAATAAGATGGCTACAACTAAAGAGAAAAAAAATAACAAATATTAACAAAGATATAGGGAAAGTGGAGCCTTTCCTTAGTAGACTGCTGGTGGGAATGTAACATGATACAGCCCTTATGATAACAGTTTGACAGTTCCTCAAAAAGTAATTATTTGCACATATTTTGGATTCTCACACTTATTTTCAGGTAAGAACCAAAAATGAAGCAGAAAGAGAGAAAAATAATGTGGGGCTCAGAAAAGCATTTAAAGAAACAATGACCAAAAATTCCCAAACTTGATAATAAGTACAAACCTAGAAATTTAAGAAGCTGTGAGAATTCCAAACAGGATAAACCAAAAGAAATCCATGCCAACCCATGTCACAATTAAAACTTAAAAGTAAAGGAAAAGGGGAAATTATTGAAAGCAGCTATACAGTATGATATATTACCTATAGAATTACAATGATTCAAATAACAATATATTTTCCATAATAAACTATGGAGACCAGAAGAAACTGATATGTTTTTAAAGTGCTGAAGACAAGAAGAGAAAAACCAAGATGGCGGCATAGGTGAAAACCTAAGCTGCTGCCTTGCACAACAATTTCAAAACTACAACTAAAAGACAGAATGGACACCATCCAGAACCACAAGAAAGCTGGCTGAGTGAAAATTCTACAACTAGAAGTAAAGAGAGGGACTCAAAGGAGCTATAAAAAGCTGAGGAATGGAGATGCACACGTGGAGAAGATGGGCAGAGGAGGGTCTAGCGGCTTCCTCTAGCAGAGGGAAACGGAAAATCCAAACTACACTGAACTCCAACTCCAGGTGAGACTCATAGGAGGAGTCTGGAATGTTTTGAAAAGGAAGGAGCGCACGGAAACTTAGGGGAGCCACGAAAGACAAGTCTGGGGGCTCACAAAAGTGCATAGAATAGTGCATGCAAAAGGACACACACAGAGTGCTGACTGCTGATTGTGCCTGGCTTCCTCTAGCAGGAGGAAAACAGAACCTCACAATAGCACTGAAATCCAGGTCCAACTGCACGGAACCCAAGTTTTGGGCGAGATCCTGGGTACCCACACTCATACAGGCCCCTAGAGCACACAGAAAACTCAGGGGAACTGAAAGACAGAGTTCCGGGAGCTTGTGCACACACGAGCATGCGCACAAAAGGCAGAAGTCTGGAGGCAAGCACGCATGTGGAGACACAGCTGATCCCTACAACCAATTGACTTGGAAGTCAATCCCCCGCAGTAATACCAACAACAGTCAAGAATTAACAAGACTGTACACACAGTTCACAAAGGGGTGCACCAAGATTGTCCACCTCAGGTACCTGGGGAGGCAAAACTACTGGGCCACATAGGACAGCTAGCTCATAAAGCTACTCTACCAACTCAGGGAAGCAGCGAAAAATGCGGAGACTAAAGAATAGATCACAAACGAAAGAAATGGAGGAAAACAAACAAATAAATATAGAGTTCAAAACCACAGTTATAAGATTTTTTTAAGAATTTCCTAGAAAAAAATGGAATGGATAAATTTAGTGAGACCCAAGAAGAGATGAAAAAGAACCAACTAGAAATTAAATATAAACTGACTGAAATAAAAAAATATTTTACAGAAAACTAATAGCAGACTAGAGGAACATAAGAATCAAGTCAAAGGTTTGAAATACAAAGAAGCAAAAACACTCAACTAGAAAAAAAAAAAAGAAAAAAGAATTAAAAATTGTGAAGATAATGTAAGGAGCCTCTGGGGCAACTTCAAGCGTACCAACATCAGAATTGCGGGGGTTCCAGAAGAAGAGAGAGAGCAAACCTACTTGAAGAAATAATGACTGAAAACTTCCCCCACCTGGTGAAAGAAGTAGATGTACAAGTCCAGGAAATGCACAAATCCTCAAACAAAAGGAATCCAAAGAGGACCACACAAAGACACATCATAATTAAAATACCAAGAGCAAAAGACCAAGAGAGAATATTAAAAGCAGCAAGAGAAAAACAGTTAATTGCCTACACTCATTCCACTGTCAGCTGATTTCTTATCAGAAACTATGCAGGCCAGACAGGAGTGGCAAGAAATATTCAAAGTGATGAATAACAAGAACCTACAACCAAGAATACTCTACCCAGCAAAGCTATCATTCAGAATTGATGGGGAGATAAAGAGCTTCACAGATAAGAAAAAACTAAAGGAGTTCATCAACACCAAACCAGTATTATATGAAATGCTGAAAGGTATTCTTTAAGAAGAGGAAGAAAAAAAACAGGAAAGGTAAAAATTATGAACAACAAATACATATCTATCAACAAGTGAATCTGAAAATCAAGTGAATTGAAAATCTGATGAACAGAATAAATTGGTGAATATAATAGAACTAGGGGCACAGAAAGGGAGTGGACCGATAATTCTCAGGGGGAAAGAAGTGAGGGAGGGTGCAGGGAGAGACTGGACAAAAATCATTCACCTATGGATGAGGACAATGGAGAGGAGGTAAGGGCAAAAGGTTGGGTGGGAACCAGGTGGAGGGGAGATATGGGAGGAAAAAAGAGGAACAATTGTAATAACTTGAACAATAAAGATTTATTAAAATAAAATAAAAAGGAAAAAAATAAAGTGCTGAAGACAAGAATTCTCTGCCCAGTGAAAATAACCTTCAGTAATGAAGGTAAAATGAAGACATTTTAGAAAAGGAAAACGGAGAATTTGTTGCTAGCTAACACACCCTAAACAAAAGTCTAAAGAAAACCTCTTCAAACAAAATAAAAAAAAATGATTTTTAAAAATGGAAGGTCAGAAGTGAAGAAATAACAGTGGAAAGAAGAAAATAATCTGTTACATTTATTCATAATATTATAGGATATCCTTCTTTTGAAGTTTTAAAATTATGTTTCAAAATTGAAGCAAAAATTATAACATCTAAATAGTTTTCCAATGTATTTAGAGAAAATATTTAAGACAAGTATATAATAAAAGGTGGAGCACACAGGGACAAATATAAAATTAAGGTTTCTACATTCTACATGAAATGGTAAAATGCTGATACTAGGAGACCATAATGTTATGTATATATAACACCTAGAGTAAACATTGAAAAACTAACTCAAAGAGATATACTCAAAAAACCCTATAAATAAATAAGAAGGTAAAATTAAAAAATGTTCAAGCAACACATTGGAAAGAAGAAAAAGGGAAACAAAGGAAACAAAATAATAACATGGCAAAGTTAGCTCTAATATATTAACAATCGTATATAATAAAAAGCTCATATGCAAGTTGTCCCCTTGACCAGGAGTTTGACCAGGGGGTGGGGCTAGCCCAGCAACCACCTGTGGCCCCTTTCCCTCATTGGCCCACCCCATTGGTTGCTATGGGGGTGGGCCAGCTAGACCTGACCTGTGCACAAATTCATCTACTGGGTTTCTAGTATGGGCTATAATGTCAGCATGCAAAAATATAAGCTACTCTATATACTAGCAAATAATACCAATTAGAATAGCTCCAAAATGAAAATACTATTTTTTCTACTTTCAAAAAATTTTATTGAGTTTATTGGGGTGACATTAATTAATAAAATTATATAGGTTTCAAGTGTGCAATTCTATAATACATCATCTTTATATTATACTAGAGGCCAGGTGCCTAAAATTCATGCATGTGGGTTGGTTGTGTGTCCTTCAGCCCAGCCTGCTCCCTCTCCAATCTGGGACTTCTTGAGGGATATCCCACTGTCCAGGGAGGATCGGGCCTAAACAAGCAGTGGGACATCCCTCTCACAATCCAGGACTACTGACTCCCATCTGCTCACCTGCCTGGCTTCCTGATTGCCCCTAACCACTTCTGCCTGCCAGCTGGATCACCCCCTAACCACTTCCCTGCCAGCCTGATTGATGCCTAACTGCTCTGCTGCCAGTCTGTTTGTCCCTAACTGCTCTCCCCTGCAGGCTTGATCACCTAAACTGCCCTCCCTTACAGGCCTGGTCCCTCCCAACTGCTTTCCCCTGTTGGCCATCTTTTGGTGGCCATCTTGTGTCCACATGCGGGGAAGATATTTTGACCACATGGGCGCAGTGATCTTGTGTGTTGAAGTGATGGTTAATCTGCATATTACTCTTTTTTTAAAAAATATATATTTTATTGATTTTTTTTTACAGAGAGAAAGTGAGAAGGATAGAGAGTTAGAAACATCGATGAGAGAAAAACATTGATCAGCTGCCTCCTGCACCCCCACCGACTGCAGATGTGCCTGCAACCAAGGTACATGCCCTTAACTGGAATCAAACCTGGGACCTTACAATCTACAGGCCGATGCTCTATTCACTGAGCCAAATTAATTTCAACTGCATATTACTCTTTTATTAGATAGGATAGAGGCCTGCTGCATGGGTGGGGGCCAGGTGGTTTGCCCTGAAGTGTGTCCTGAATCAATGTGTTGTTCCCTTGGGGCGAGGGGTGGCCTGGGTGAGGGCCTGTGATGGTTTGCAGGCCTGCCACACCCTCTAGCGACCTAAGCAAAGGCCCTCGTATCTAGGATTTATTTATCTTCTACAATTGAAACTTTGTAGCCTTGAGCAGAGCCAAGCCTTCTGCTCACGCAGCCATTGAAGCTTTGTTGCCTTAATTGGAGGCCTGGGCTTGCCAGGGTTTGGGGAAAGCTTGGCTTCCTCCATCGCCAGGGGAAACCCAAGCCTCCCTCCTGTTCTCTCTGTGGCCCTAGCCATCTTGGTTGGGTTAATTTGCATACTCGCTCTGATTGGCTTGTGGGCATGGCTTGTGGGTGTAGCAGAGGGACAGTCAATTTGCATATTACTCTTTTATTAGATAGGATTGTGTTGTGTTCACCACCCAAATTCAAGCCTCCTTCTGTCACCATTTATCCCTCTCTCCTTTTTCTACCTAACCCAATCTCCTTTCCCTCATAATCACTCTACTGCTGTCTGTGTCTATGAATTGTTTTGTTTTTATTTTGCTTAATCCCTTCACCATTTTTAACATAAATCTAACAAAAGTATTAAACATATAGAATCTACATGATAAAACTATAAAGCATTGGTAAAAGAAATCACAGTAAATTAAGTAATATGCCATATTCATGAAATAAAAGACTCAGTATAGTTATGTCAATTCTCTACAAGCTGGTTAATAGATTTAGCACAATTTAAATCAAGATTTCAACATTGTTTTGATAGTTGCAGATATTTTTCCTTGCCTATTTTTGTAGCAAAAACTTATATGGAAAAGAAAAGAAAAGCCATGACAATTTTGAATAAGAATAAAGCTATTTGACTCACATTAAGTTTAAGACTCCTCAGAGCCCTAACCAGTTTGGCTCAGGGGATAGAGCATCAGCCTGTGGACTCAAGGGTCCCAGGTTCAATTCCAGTCAAGGGCATGTACCTTGGTTGCCCACACATACCCATTGGGGAGTATGCAGGAGGCAGCTGATCGATGTCTCTCTCTCATCGATGTTTCTAACTCTCTATCTCTCTCCCTTCCTGTCTTTAAAAAAATTAAAAAAGTATATTAAAAAAAAAGACTCCTCAGAAAGCTGTAGTAATCAAGATAGTGTGGTATTCAATAAAATTTAGGGATTCAGATTAATGGAAATAAATAAAATTTGCAATAGGCTGACAGAAAATATATTCAGTTAATATTTCACAGTTACAAAGGTAATTTTTCAAAAGTGATGTTCATACTACTGGACAAAAATTTAAAAAAAATTATAAAATAAACTTCAACCTGTAATTTACAACCTATACAAATATTAGCTCAAAATGGACCACAGAGGTAAATATAAAACCTTTCAAAGAAAATACTTATTACCTCAGGTCAGGAAAATAGTTATTAGAGATAACATCAAAGCTATGATCCATAAATGAAAAAAATTATTAAGTTGAGCATTAAAATGAAAACTTTTGTCATGTAAAAGACACTGTTAAGAGAATGAAAAGATAATCTGAAGAGTGGAAGAAACTATTTATAAATCACATATTAGATTAAGGACTTATATTAAGACTATATTAAAAAATCATTTACTTGATTTAATAATTATCAGCTCTTAATGAACAAAACTTTTGAACAGAAACTCATAAAAATTATAAAGACAGCAAATAAGCATGTGAAAAATTATCAATACTATTAGTCATTCGGAAAATGCACATTAATATCACAATGAGATATCAAGGCACTAAAAAAATGACAACACTAAATGCTGATGAGGATTAGAGCAGCTTGATCCATATGCATCCTGGTGGGAATGAAAAACGGTATAGCCACTCTGGAAAATTGTTTGGAAGTTTCTTATTCTATTTAATAAAAGAATAATATGCAAATTGATCGTCACTCCAAGACATAAAATGGCTGCCCCCATGTGGATACACAATGGCTTTCACAAGATTGCCTTCAGGAGAAGGCAGTTGCAGGCAGTTAGGAGTGACCAGGCCAGCAAAGGAAGGCAGTTGGGTGTGACCAGGATGGCAGAGGAGAGCAGTTGGGGGAGAAGAGGCCAGCAAGGGAGGGCAGTTGGGGGGGACCCAGGCCTGCAGAGGAGGGCAGTTGGGGGGACCTAGGCCTGCAGGGGAAGATTCTTTGGGAGGACCAGGTCAGCAGAATAGGGCAGTTGGGGTGGGGGACCAGGCCTGCAGGAGAGGGCAGTTGTGGGTGATCAGGCCAGCTGGGGAGGATCGGGCCTGAATGAGCAGTCAGACATCCCTCAAGGGGTCCCAGATTGGAGAGGGTGCATGCTGGGCTTAGGGACACCCTTACCCCCATGCACAAATTTCATGCACCAGACCTCTAGTAGTTATATATGCACTGACCATATATCAGTAATGCAACTAAGAATATTTCCCTTAAAAAGTCAAAAAGTTATTCTCATGCAAAAACCCATATATAGCAGGTCTATTCATAATTAAACACACACACAACAACAACAACAACAACAACAACAACAATAGGAAAAGACCAAAATGTTCTCCAGGATAGAAATAAATTCATTTTGGAACATTAATATAAGAGAATACCATTTAGCAATAAAAAGGAACAAAATGGATGAACCAATATGAATGAATCTCAAAAGCATTTTGCTGAGTGAAAGCAGCCAGTCTCAAAAAGGTAAAGCTTATATAATCCAACGCATATGGCATTCTGAAAAAAGGCAAAGATATTATGAGGAAGAATAATTCAGTGGGTTGCCAGGAGTTAGGGATTTGACTACAAAAAGGCAGAAAAAGGAAATTTTTTTGAAGTAATGGAATTAGTTCGTATCCTGATAGTGCTGTTACTCAAACTATTGTATAAATATAAATTAATATACTCTATGTGGTATAACTCATAATACTGTATGCTAAAACATTCACCTATTATATATAAAATTTTAAAAAGCAAATTCTTTCCTCATTATAAATAAATTTTAATGAATAAAATATTTACATCTGTATGTCTTGTTCCATAAAATCCTTTTAGTTTTATTTTAACACTAGAGGTCTGGTACATGAAATTCATGCACGGGGGCAGGAGTTGGGTCCCTCAGCCCAACCTGCACCCTTTCCAATCTGGGAGTCCTCAGGGGATGTCCTACTGATGACTTAGGCCCACTCCCTATGGTTCTCTGCTCTCTGTGGACCTGCCTGCTTGATGCCAACTACAGGGGCCTACTTGTCCCTGGCTGCCATGGCCAGGGACAAGCAGGGCCCTGCTGTTTTCTCGCTGTGGGGGCCCAGCCGTTTGCTCTCCGCAGGAGTCTGCTTGTCCCTCACTGCCATGGCCAGGTGCAAACAGGGCCCTGCTGTCTGCTTGTACCTTGCTGCAGGGAGGACTACAAGGACTGGGGACTCCGATGGGGCTGAGGGAATGGGCGCTGCCATGTTCTGGCTATGGGTACTTCCATTTTTGTGACTGAGAGACAGTCAATTTGCATATTCCCTCTTTGTTAGATAGGATCATATTTCATTTGAACATTTAATACTGAAAATGTTTCCAAGGACGTTCCTTGAGAGTAGAAAATGTCTAATACTCTCATTTCATTCACCTAGCAGTGTGCCTGTCACAGAGCAGTAGCTCAAATAAACTCGTTAACTAAAATAAATGTTTCACAAAATAATTCAGCCCTCTCCCCACAGAGCCCTACTATATATTTTAAATTTTTGTCATTCTTTAAAATTTATTAACCCAAATTTCATTATGTTTAAATAAGTTAATACTTACATTTACAAATGGCTATCACAAATGAATTTAAACAGAAGGAAAAATACCACACTTTCAGTAATGACTCTTAGCATTTAAGTAAAAGAGCTACCTGTGATATACACACATTACTGAATGAACAGAATGTTCTAACAGTTCTCTAACTTTTTCAAACAGGCCTTATTATTTTTCTTTAGTTCTATTTCATTAATGAATAAAATAAACCCCAAATAATCCTCACTTATAGTTAAACTATGTCCGAAGTCTTCTTGAATAGACTAGATTTTGCAACTAAGTAGATCAGGTCTTCTCACTTAATTCACTTTGTTCAAAATTAACTTTCATTTATGTAGACAAAAAGAACACTAAAGATTAGCAGAGAAAGAATTGATATGTCCTACAATATGGATAAACAATAGGAAAACATTAAGCAGAATGAAAAGAGGCTAATCACAAAGGAACAAAAGCTGTATAATTTCACTTATATGAAATGTCCAACATAGGAAAATCTATAAATACAGAAAGTAGATTAGTGTTTACTAGGACTGGTAGGTAGAGGGAATGGTGAGTAGAAGAACTGGGGAGATCACAGCTAAGTGGTGTTGGGATTTTAGGGGAGCTTAATGAAAATCTTCTAAAATTTATTGTGATGCACAACTTTTTAAATATACTAAAAGCTATTGAACTATTCACTTCATATAGTGAATTATATGTCTTATGAATTATAACTCAACAGAGCTGTTAAAATTATCAAGGAATGTTTCTGGGACAAATCTATAAAACGATTTTCAAGATAAGAAACTATTATTATTAGATTATTATTGAGAAATTAGCACTAATAGAGTGTAGTACACTTTAAGAGGTAATTGGAAGTATACATTTAAATCCGATATGATCATTTGCTCAAATGTTTACAATTACACAGAAAAGATAGTAATCTAAAGTTACATGTGGCATTATATAGGATATAAGATTTTGACTTATAGTTAAGAAAATTCAATATTTAATTATATTATGCCACACATAATGCTATATTATAGTAATATAAAAAATATCCAGGCTTTCCCCAAAATTGTATGCTCTGAATATCAAAAATTAACTCTAAATGAGAAAATAGTTAAATAGCAAAAGAGCTAATTATGTTGTTCTATCTCCTTTTTGTTTAAAAAAAAAGTGCTCTTTTTTTTCCAAGCTGAATATAATAGATTGCGAATTATAAGATCAAGGAAGCAAACTGTATGTTTTCTAAAATATGAGAATCCTTCATCAAGTTTTATACTTAAGGCAGCTAAAAGACCTATGTGAGGGATCAGCATTAAGCCCAAAGGACAGGCAGCGCACAACAAGAAAGAAATCAATTCCCTAGTGTCTTTTGCAGGTCACTACCAAGGACCATGTTAGCAGATACATACCAGACCCTTAACAGGCAGTTCTGCTGATACCAGTAATTAGCTTGGACAGCTCTGACTCTAAGAGTAGCAGCAAGGCTACACCATAATGAGCTCAACTGGGATTAGCAGGACAGGGCAGGGAACCAAGAGAGCTCAGGCATTCTGCACTGCGTATATATCTAGGAGATCAAACAAGGATGGCTGGCTAGGTTATCCCCTCTCCACCTCATTCCAAAAATGAAGCACGGCAGTGTCTAAAATACAAGCTAATGAAGAGCGACACCTCCAACAGATGAGAGCCACTTTAATTAACACAATCCCTAGATCATATTATATAGTTGTAGCTAGAGCTAGCTAATGTGCAACTTGTTATTGCATTATACATATATATTTTACAAACTAGTTCTTTTTAACATTTTTATTGGCCTAAAAAAAGATGATTTCATTTCCAAATTTTCTAAGACATTTCTCTCAGGACCTTTAATTCACAAAAACTTTCTCCCAAATATTTATACTAAGCCCATATTGTTAAAAAAAAGAAAGAAAGAAACTCACTTTTGAATCTTTAGCTCCTGGTTTTCCCTTTTGAAATAGGCCAGTTCATTCCATACAGCATCGGAATCTTCTTGTCGAAGTTGTTGGGGATCTGCTCTCTTTATTTTAAAAATAGGACTGAAATCAGAAAAATAAAGTTGCTTTCTTCCTTAATATATTCAAAATGCAATGACATCCATATAAATATTATGTAAATTTTAAAAATATCGATTGACCAAACATCTAATTCAAGCTCACTATTTATGGAATGAATTCCCTAAAACCTAAGTACATAGGAATTAAAATCCTATATCATAATTTCCTAAAATGTTAAACTGTTATTGTGGAAAGCAAGCTTTCAAGTAAATACATGCTATTCTATTTTTCTCATTCATTCCACTAGTAATAAGACATATTATGAGATTGTCACAGTTTCTACAAAAGACTATAGTCAATCAAGCTATTATCAATGAATATGGAAGAAAGTAGTTTTCTTACTTCTAGTGACTACTAAAAAGTTAGGTGAGCATCTAAATTATTTTATCACTGCTTTACTGACAAAGTAATATGAAACATTTTCCATTTTTCAAAGGAAGAAAATTAGATGTGACAATTAGATCTACAAAACATGCCAAATGCCCTTTATGTTTTCATTTTCTTATGTAAACTCTTCGTTTTTATTTTGTAAAAGTGCTATACTGGCCAATTTAGAAATAGCATTTCTCTGTAGGATAGACCAATGTGTACCACCTCAAAAGAGGGAAGTAGATTTTCTATACTCCTTTGCCCTTTGTTGATACTTTTAACAGGGGAGTCACTTATGACAAACCAACATCTGAACACCTGTTCAAGAGCAATTGAACTGAGACCTCCAATTCATTCAGATAAGCTGCAGCACAAACTGATGGATAGTAAAGATTTTCAAATTACATACTTAGTTTAATTAGTTTTCAGATAGTTACCTATATATGTATGAACTTCATATTTCTCTGTCTTTCAATTAAAACTTAAATACTTTTTGAGTAATAAATATTGCAACACCAATATTTTATTTAAAATAGTTTTCAATTAGATAAATACGAACAATGAACAATTTTTGCCTTAAGTTATAGCATTTATTAAGCTACACTAATGAAGTAAAAATGTATATAAGAATTCATAATTACTTATGATAATGATTTCTGCAAATTATAGAAAAACCTGTAGTTATTGCTAGCATATCTCTGTTTCCATTTATTATATTCTCTATTTAAAAATTCACAATAAAGACTTAACTAACAAATAATTTCTTTAAAATCAAACAAAAGCCATTAAAACACTTATATGACGCTACTCCATTTTATTTAATATTTAGGGAAATGCCTTTACGAGCTATGTAACTCACATGCCACTGCCTTCTTCCCACTGTTTTAATTGCTCTTTTACTGCCCTGTAGTTGGTCTGTAACATCTGTAGCCTTTCCTTGCGTTTTTCATGGGCATCTCTTAGCTCATCATTTTCTTGGCTCTATAGAACACAAAAAAAGCAAGCACACAAGTCTGAAGTAAGTATTAGCATAATGTTACACATAAAGGATTTACTATCAAAGTATGAAATTTAGAAGAAAATAATACATAAATATGAATGAATTTATATTACTTATGTATTCTAAGAAAAAAAAAGCATTCTTAAAGTCACAGGATTGCTTGATAAATTTGACTTTCACTGATTTCTTAAAGCTGATTAAGTAATTTCAAATATTTGCTATCAAATTAGTTATCTTTCCCTGTTGTTAATACATACAAATATTTATTAAGCCAATCTTATAGATGTTTTATTTTTATTTTTCAACAAAAAGATTAGTTTATATATTAACCTGACTAGTTAATTATAAGTGCACATATAATTCATGTAAGTGACTTTAATATTCTTTAGCCCATGTAGTCATGATTAGTCTGTTATAAGGCACAATAATTACACAAAAGGAAGAAAATCAGTTTGGACCTATGCTAGGAGTATTTCAGGTTAGCCTTTTTGGTTGTACCATGAAGAACTAAAATGGGAAAATTGGATTTAGTACTCTTGAAGAGGTCATGAAATAGACAAACATTACTCAATTAAACAATTGTCTTAAATAAAGCACATACAATGAATCTTTATTTTTAGATATAACCACAAAATGAACTTATAAAGCCCAAATTTTCTATTCAAAGGATATATTTATAATAATTATGAAATATGATTTTCAAAGTAAATTCTTGAGTTTTTTTACCCTTGAGAATTTCAAATTTGTTTTTAAGCTCTCATATTTTTGTATGAAGGAACTTGTATATTTATTTAGTGAGGTCAAGAGGTACACTCTAATAGTATAGTGAGGTTAGATAGTAGACACATGGCAGTCAGAAAGATCTGAATTCCATTCTGAAAGCTTTCTCCTGTTAGCTGCATGCATAATCTTAAGATCACTATATAAATTTCTTTTTCTGAAAATATACAAGGACAGAGATTTAAATTATGATGACTAAATTAAACAAGCACTGTGATTGCCCTACAGAGGCAGAAAGCATAATTCAGCTTCTTTAAGGCTCTGATCACTTGGAAACCAAATTCACTGTTTCGTTGACTATATCTCTTATCAAAAGTAAGATAATACAGAGTTTTCATTATTTTATTGCAATTCTACCTGTCTCAATAGTATAGCTATTTTTTCATTCTATTTTGAATAAATGTCTAAGAGGATAACTTCAGTAACTCTATTAAGTAGTTATTAGAAAGTACTTGAGTTCTTTGTGTACCAAGTGCTAAAAAGTAACATGGTTTATATCATAGTTAAAAACCCCGGCTCCAGAATTCATTTTTGTTCATTTCAACCTAAGAACCATATATTAAGAGCCTAAATTCTGGGTGTTAAGTGCTGATAGGAATTGAAGTCCTTTAGCCTCCCACCACTCTGCCTATTCACCACATTATTCTCTTTATCCAGGGACTATGCATATATGCATATATCATATATTCTTTGGTTGCTCTTTTCTAGTCCTCCCCTCTGAGTTTTGTCAGTCTCTTCCATTTATCCATGCCCCTGGCCCTATGTTGTTTGTCAGTTTATTTTGTTCTTTTGATTGCACATATAAGTGAGATCATATGATAGCTGTCTTTCTCTGAATGGCTTATTTTGCTTAGCATAATAATCTCCAGGTCTACTCAGGCTGTCAAAACGGATAAAGATCCCCCCTTTTTTATAGCTGAGTAGTATTTCATTATGTAAATGTACCACAGCTCTTTTTTCCTAGAATGTTTATATAATCCTTATAAAATTATTAAAATCTAAACTATTTAAAATGAAATCAAGTTAGAGATTTGATAAATCAATTTTATTGACATAAGATATAATAATTATTTTAACTAGAAATTCATCCATTAATTTGTGCTTTGATAATGCTAATATTCAACTGTAATACATGGGTTAAGCTAATCCTACAGACCACTATTCCTTTAGCCTACTTCAAAATAGACAGTAAAGTCCTGGCTAGGTAGTTCAAGTGGTTGGAGCATCATTCCATACACCAAAAGGTTGTAGGTTCGATTCCCAGTCAGAGCACATACCTAGGTTGCAGGTTCAATCCTGGGTCAGGGAGTATATGGGAAGCAACCAATTGATGTTTCTCTGTCACACTGATTTTTTCCTTTCTTGCTTTCTCTCTCAAAAATCAATAAAAATATTCCTCAGGTGAGGATTAAAAATGTTATATAAATATAACCTAGTTAGCTAGATAGATTATATTCAGTTCAGATAAAAGTTTTTCTTGTTTTATTATAAGAACAGATATATATCAGACAAAAGTTTTATATATCTCAAGATAAATGTTTAAAAAGAATAATCAAAATTCTTTTTTACAATATTCTAAAAATTGCAAGTTAAGTGTAGTTTTGATTATAATTATTTAGGTCCCATTTTTACTTATAATAGCTTAAGTCAAAACAATTGCAATTCAGTTGGGAATTATTATCCCTAAAGTTCTTATAGCTAAATCAAGTATCAACTGAATTTCTTCAATGATATATGCAATTCTACTTTGAGTTCATAAGAACAGAAGGATTCTTAATCTAATCAAAGGCTCCTTGACAGGCATAAGATAAACTGAGAGAGTATAAACACTGTTAATGAAATAGTGGCTCAGTCTTCAGGGAACGAGAGTAAGGTTTATAAAAAAAATTTTTTTAAACTTTTATAAAATGCAAGTATTCCATTGATGTTTAATTTCAGCAGAATGTATAAAGTTCATAAATATGAGAGCATTAAAAAATAAGACATAAATTATAATCAGAAGATATATTGATATTATTAAATGACATAGAAAAGTACTTATGGAATCAAATTGTCAAGTGCATGAAAG
The DNA here is from genome assembly GCA_004026805.1 of Lasiurus borealis. NCBI lineage: Eukaryota > Metazoa > Chordata > Mammalia > Chiroptera > Vespertilionidae > Lasiurus > Lasiurus borealis. The sequence continues at coordinate 79,592 of PVJN01002330.1, forward strand.
TAAGTAGAGCAGAGATTCATGGCATTAGTGATCTCAAGAATAGCATGAATTTCATAAAGCTCTGATGCATTGGTTTCCAATTACACTTTGTAAGTTGTTAGTTTTTTCAGGATTTGAAAATGTATGGGATTTTTGTAATAGGTTTCATTGCTTCTATTACTGTTGGCTCTTTTATTACAACACTGGTCACCCACCTTGAAAACTTGTACAACTAGCCACAAAAGAAAACTGAGCAAGAGAGTTTGTTAATATTTTTACAAAACTCAAAACTAGTAATAAAATAAGATGCACGGTTTACGTCTTATCTAATAAAGACCGTCATTTTAATGTATCAAATGTAAATTAAAAAGCACCCTGGGCACAATCATTCTCCTTAGAATTGCTTTACAATACAGGTTTTGTTTACCCACTTCTTTTGTTATATGCACTTTATTACAATACCCATTTTTGCAACTCTTTTATTCCTTTAAAATAAGAAAATTTTCCCTATTAAATGATGACATGCAAAAAAGATTGCTCCCATTTTTTGCCTTATCTTGCTAATGTGTGACAGAAAACATACAATTTGAAATTCATGATTATCATAAATGAACTTGAAAAGGAATATTAAAAAAGTATAGGTGAAAAATAAATGGTTTGAAAAATAAACTTGAGACCTCATGCAAGAGACCTGTCATTAGTAAAAGAAATGAGGAAATAAATTAGTAGAATGCTACTGAGACTTTCTGAAATAAGAAATTAAAGAGGTGGAGGAAAATAGCTCTAAAAATGTCTGAATTGCTATATTCCTTCCTGACAAAGATAAGGGTCACAGAATACTGGAGGCAAATGAGTAGAGATCCTATATTACTAAATGGGATACTTTATGGTTCATTATATATGCCAACTTCATTGCCTAGATATTTGGTTAATCATTATTTTTGAGTGTATCTATGAGGGTATTTATGTATGAAATTAAGATTTAAACTAGCAAAGTAAAAAAGCAGATTTCTCTGCCCAGCCGGTATTGCTAATGGTTGAGCATCAACCTATGAAACAGGAGGTCACGGTTCCATTCCGGCTCAGGGCACATGCCTGGGTTGTATGCTTGATCCCTAGTGCAGGGCGTGCAGGAGGCAGCCAATCGATGATTCTCTCTCATCATTGATGTTTCTCTCTGTGTGTGTCCTTTGAAATCAATAAAAAATAGGTATATATATTTTGAAAAGCAGATTGCCCTTTGTAATGTGATGGGCTTCATCCAATCCATTGAAGGCCTGAATAGAATAAGATGCTGAGTAAGAAAAATTTCTCTCTCTCTGCCTGACTGACTTTGAGCTAGAACATAGAGCTCCTGTCCTCAGACTCAAACTTGGATGAGGACTGGATCTTACACTATCATCTCTCCTGGTTCTCAGGTCTTTGGACAAGACCCGACCTATTCCATTGGCTTTCCTGGACCTCTAGTTTAATGACTGTAGATCTTGGACTTCTCAGACTTCCTAATAACATTAGCCAACTCTTTATAGTAAATCAATATCTCTCTATATATACATCTCTATATTTTAGAATAATGATGTCTCATTAAGGAAGATTAAAGGGTTATAACCTATTCGTTTTGTTTCTCTGTAGAATCCACATTAATACAGGATAGAAACCGTGGTATGTGAATTTCCAGAACTATGCAAGAGGAAAATGATAAACTGACTTCCTAAACATGCCCATATAACCTGTAATACCCAAATGTTGACCCTACAACACTAGATTTATCTAATCATTCAGCATATTCTTATCTAGAGAAAGGATCTTAGTGATGGAAAGTCATCTTTTCTCCTATTGTACAAGTGACTAACACTTTGCTTGGCTAACTGCATTTCTTAAGTTCTGGAATAAACAGATAAATAGGCAAATAACTCCAGGCATACAAAATTCAGTAGGCCAGCTGCTAACAAGCTGAAATCATAATCCAATTATTTTGGGCAGAAAAAAATAGATAATAACTTTCCTTTATTTAAGAATAGTTTAACTCAGAATAAATAGAAATTAGCACAATTTTTAGAGAAAAGGCAAAAAAAAAATCATTAATTGTAGCCATGGCTAACTATACCTCTAAACCATATTTTGTTCTAGACAATATATAATGTAAATCAAACCTTTTTCTCCCTAAGAGTAATCTATATTATATGACAAAGAATCATGCATAAGGTAGGCTTATCTTAGAATATCATAAAACTATTTGAGAATCAATTAAGTCTCAAATAGTGCAGGCCTTTAGGTAGTTGTAAATGAAGAATGACAAGATTAGCCATATTAAAATCTCAGAAAAATAAAAGTCCTCAATTAACAATGATTCAATATGCACAACCAACTTCTTCTGAGTATAACTTGGAAAATATAAGCTCTCAAAGATAAGCTGAAAGGTATATACATTGGTAGAATGCCAATTCTAATATCATATATTCTAAAACAAATTCAATTGCAACATTGGTAGAATGCCAATTCTAATGTCATATATTCTAAAACAAATTCAATTGAAATGGAAAAGTAATGTACATTTATTTACCATTTTGACTATGTAATGTTTCTGTAAAGGACACTAAGTAGCCTGAGGTATGTTATATAGTTTCTAACTCACTTGTCTTTTTATTTGTCTTATATAAAAAACACACAAAAATGCTTTTTAGTTGCTATAGTTCTATTTTTTCCTCTGAGAAACTATAATAAATGTATTTCCAATAGTAAGCGAAAATATGCCCAAATAATTTTAAAGTGATAGTTTTCAAATAGCATTTTTTATTACTTTATGACCCTCAGAAATCTTAAAACAAGACCAACTGATCACACATTTTATACATATATTTAAATTCTGAGAAGATAAATGGTAAGCAGTAATTTGTGAAATGAATGTTTACTTTCTCTATTTTTACCTTCGTAAGGTTATTACTAAAGGAATGATTTAATGTTCACCTTTAGTTGTAGTGCCTTCTCTAAGTTTTCAATCTTTCTTTCAGCTTTTCTCAGCTTCTTTAGCTCCTCTGAGTCTGTGAAAGAGCTCTTTGGGGACAAAGACCTTGAACGTTTTACAGGTGGTTCCTGGAGAATAAAACAAGGACATGGTTGAACTAGTTGGAACACTGGATTATGAAAGACATGCAAAATTCAAGAACATGTAATTTTGAATACTAATAATGAATTATAAAAAAAATCCTGCATGGAATACCAGAGAAATAACAAGCGGAATTACCACAGTGCTACTGCTAAAGGTTTCTCTGTGACTCGTTAATGAGAATATTCATTTACATTTACATTGTTTCTTTCAGAATAATGATGTCCCATTAGGGAAGACTAAAGGGTTATAGACTCAGAAATGCAAGAAACCTCATTACAAAGGAGGGGATAGAGGCTGGTCTAATTGCTCTATAAGGGTCCAAGGTTACACTTGATAGGACAACCAGAAACAAGAGGGAAAGGATTTTTTTCCCCTTTGAAATAGTTTAACACACTGTGAAGTTGAAGGAACAATATGCTTGAGGAATATAAATACAACAGACAGTAGATCTTATACCGTAATGACCATATGGTCATTAACTATAATGTGGCTAACTAGAGACATGAATGTGTGTTTATATTATGTACAGTTTCATATACCAATCTGGCGAAGGAATATGTAAAGCAACTATTAAGCTGAGCAACATATTGTTCATACTTACTGAATATTCTTATGAAAGAAAAAAAATTTGTTAAAAATAAGCCTCTTGTTTTCTTGACTTTTGTTAAAAGCAATGAAACAGCAAGTCAATGCATTTTTAAACTTCAGAAATAAAGCAAGTAACCAAAGTGGTCCTGTAATGTTTTCTTTCAATTTTAGGAATGTTTTATTTCACTTAAATAATACTCAATGCCATGAAAGTACTCCAAAATTTCAAGAAACATAAAATACAGTTATGCTTAAGTAAAAAAGTACAAATATCATACACATATACATAAAGCTCATTTTTTTCCCGAAAATTACTAACATTAGAGGGAGTAAATAAAAGTACCACAGAAACATGGATCTAATTTTAAATGGTTTCTTTATTCAGATCATTTGTTCTACTCAGGACAAACTTAAAAGAACCAAAAACAATTACCTTAAAATCATGGCTTACTACTTAATAAAAACATTATTTTCTTTTGCTGAACTAACAAGTATGAGAAAGATATGTCTAAAACTTATTATTAGGGAAGTGATATTTTAATTTTGTCTAAAAATAATGTATTTACAATGTGATATTATGAAGATTTAATGTAATATTAGTCAATGTTCAAAGAATATTTTGCAGCATAACAGGAATATATAATGAATACTACAAAATGGAAAATCTGAGACATTAATAGACAACAAACATGCTACAAAACTTTATTTTTCACTATTGCTATGCCTTTAAATCTCAGTATTTATAACTGTACATATTATGTTAAATTCCATTTAATATTTTATATCGCACATGGGTAGTGTTTAAATATCATTGAATAAAAAATTAAGGTATCTATTTCTTATAATTAAAATTAGAGTATTGAGTTAGTGACTATACTATTTTAAAATTATTATGTAGATTAATGTATCTAATTAATGCATTTATCAAATCTATATATGAACATTAATTTACTGCAAAACAGGTATAATAACACCAATATAGTTCATTAATTAAATTATGAATATATATTCAGTCTTTTAAAAGGGAAAATGTTCTTCTCCCAATTATTTTATTGTTTGGCACATAATATTTTTTAAAAGCAGAGAAGTAAATATGGCTGTTTGTTTTTTAAGTTTATTGCTTGCACTGCCAACTTCATTTTGACAAATTCACAAAAATGATAAAAATGTCCCTACCTTTTGTTTCCCTTCAACACTTGTCCAGATGTTCTTTTCTGAGGAACTCTGGTTGACCAATCTGTTCTCTGACAGTTTTTCATTTGCTATTTTCAGTCTCTCCTGTAAATACTCAATTTCAGACTTCTGTGACACCATTAAGGTTTCTAAACTCGATAAAGATGGCCGTTGAAATACCTATTTTAAAAAGCGTATTTGCAAATTAATTACAGCTTATATTATTCACATATATGCAAATATTTAAATATAAAGTGTCATAATTACTCAGAGAAAGAAAATTTCATTTCAATAATAAACTGTAAATCAGCACTAGCTTAACTTCTACCATTCTACAAAACAACCAAAAGTCTGTATAAATATTTTCATAAATAATATTGTTACATAGACTTGCAAGAGAAAAAATTTAAAGCATGGTTGCATGATACACACCACTGACATAAATTATTTCAAATTTATGATTATACACATATGTATTTCCTCATGAAATACTCAATCCACCATCTGATCACCAAGAGTTATGCAATACCATGGGATCTAAAACTGGAAAAAGGAAACGAAGAGTGCTATAGGCCTAATTAGATTTTAATGCATTATAATTTAATAATAATTCAAAGAACTCTGAATTGTTAATATAGTTTACAGTATTCTCTTTTGAAATGTATTCTGATGTCTGTCAGATAAACTGCTAATGGTAAGCACATTTTAACAACAGAAATCACAGAAACATTAAGCTTGAAGAAACCTGTTCATGAAAACTAGCATTCTGCAAAATTTTATTGCCATCCTAACTGAATATCCTTTAAACATTAAAACCCATGCATATTTGCTATTTCAAATTAACAACTTCATTTATAAAAATAAGGTATACTAACTCTTAGTTAAAACAGTTTTTGTTGATATCAAGCAATGTCAAATCTTATGCTTCTAATATTAATAATATGGATCAAGTAGCCCTGAAAATATATTTAAATTATTTTCAGGGCTACTTGATCAGTACTAGGCTTGTATCAGTACTAGACTGTTTTGATTACAGTAGTCTTATAGAATAACTTGATATCCGGTATTGTGATCCCTCCAATCATAATATTAAGTAACCCCATATTTCCTAAATGATATTCTTTTTTAAAAGATATATATTTTATTGATTTTTTTACAGAGAGGAAGGGAGAGGACTAGAGAATTAGAAACATCGATGAGAGAGAAACATCAATCAGCTGCCTTCTGCTCACCCCTATTGGGGATGTGCCTCCTGCCCACCCCTATTAGGGATGCCTTGACTGGAATTGAACCGGGGACCCTTCAGTCCACAGGCCAACACTCTATCCACTGAGCCAAACCAGTCAGAGACTAAATAATATTCTTAAAGAGTATAAGAAAAATATATGTCTAACTTTTCTGACCCAAGATTGTGAAATATTACCCTTTTCTGATTTTTTTACTACTTTTTTTCTTTTTTTAGAGGATTGGCAATTTTTTTCTAATTCTAAGCTATAATTTTTATAATTAGTGGGAGCACCTATCTGTGATTTCCCTTTATATATAAAACCCTCTTATGCAAATAGACCAAACAGAACAACTGAACAACTGGTCACTATGATGTGCACTGACCACCAGGGGGCTTGTGCCAAAAATGGCCAGTGGCAGGAGGTGGCAGAGCACAGAACATGGCAGGGGCATCAGCCATGGTGGGATGGTGGAGGAGGTGAGCAGGAGTGCTAGACCAAGACAGGGACAAACCAAGGTGGCCTCATTCACACCCATTGCTGGTGCTGGAGCCATCACTCAAACCCACTGCCGGTGCCAGCCCTGATCACTTGGTGCCATCAATAGGTGGGAGGAGGGGCTGCTGAACTGATTTTCCCTCAGGGCTTCTCTACCTTCCCCTGCTCCTGAGGGGCAATCTGGGCCAGCAGCCACCATTTGCACCTGCTGTCGGCAATGGCCCTGCTTGCACCTGCAGCTGGCACCAGAGTCACCACTTTGCACCCGCTGCCAGCGTCTGGTGCCAGCCCAGATCAATATTGGCACCGTCAGCAGGTGTGAGCGGCAGCTGCGGGCCCCAATTGACCCCGAGGGCTTCTCCACCTTCCCCTGCTCCTAATGGGCAATCGGGGCAGCAGCCACCACTCGCACCCACTGACAGAGCCGGTTCCATTCACACCCGCTGCTGGTGCTGGCCTCAATCGTTCAATGCCATCAGCATGGGGCCAACACCGTGAGTACATGGGAGCAGCGGCAATGGAGCAGGGCTGCCGGCAGACAGGGTACTAGGGGCCATGGCAGGAGGGGCCAGGCTGGGGCATGGAGGATGGGCCAAGACCTGCTCTTGTGCCCACTGCAACTTTGCAGCCCACAGTTCCTTTGAAGGTGCATGAATTCATGCAATGAGCCTCTAGTACTATTATATTTCCTTCATATATAAATTACCTGGTTTGTTTCCCAACCTTTATTCTATCATACTACTAAGCTTTTTCCTCAGTGTTGTTCACATATTGTACCTTTACCACACTTAAAATATAATAAAAACTTATTCTATTACCTTGCTTTGAACATCAAATTAAAACACTTTAAGACTTTCTTTCCAAACTCTACAGGACTTTGCCCAATTCTTTCAACACCCTTTTAATAATTGTATAACATTTATTTCTTTTATTTTTCTTCCTATTAAGTAACCCAATATATAATGTTTATAAACTATATCATTTTAGATTATTTTAAATGTTTTCCTTTTTTTAACTTATTGGAATGACACTGGTTAACAAAATTATAAAGGCTTCAGGTACATAATTCCTCAACACATTATCAGTACACTGTACTGTATGTTCACCACCACAAATCAAAACTCTCTCCATCACCATTTGTCTTCCCTATAGCTTCCTCTACCTACCGACATCATTTCTCCCCCCAGTAATCAGATCCTTTTATAGAGATACCAATCTAAACAATATTCAAAGATTGCCTACTCTTGTCCAGATTTCATTTAAAAAAAAACAACTATGAAGAATATATCAAATATTCCATCATTTCTGAAAAAATTTTAAAGGTTCAAGATCAAACAAAAATTTATAAAAGAGGAAAATAAAACTTAATTTATTGGTATATCCAATAAGCAGTCCTGTGTTTTTTAATAAGTGAGTTTTCTAAGTCATCATTAAATTAAAATGCAATTGATAAAAATGCAAAAATCATAAATATTCAGTTAGGAATCTGCAATGATAAATAATTCAAATATTCATGAAGACATTAAAAATGGTCTATCAGTAGATATTGTCACTATAACAGTAAAAGATTTCAGACTTAGGCAGCATTCCTTCAAAAGACCTCAATAACCAATAACAGAACTTTAAAATTAAAAAAATACTATTAAAGAATTAATCATTTTGAGTTTATTTTTGTGTATGGTGTAAATTGGTAGTCTAGTTTCATTTTTTGCATATATCTGTCTAATTTTCCCAACACCATTTGTTGAAGAGACTGTCTTGACTCCATTGTATGCTCTTGCCTAACTTTTGTCAAATATTAATCGAGCATAATGGCTTGGGTAGATTCCTGGGGACTCTGTTCTGTTCCGGTGATCTATGTATCTGTTCTTGTGTCAGTAGAAGGCTGTTTTGATTACAGTAGTCTTATAGTATAACTTAATATCTGGTATTGTGATCCCTCCAATGCTGCAGCTATTTAGGGTCTTTTTTGGTTCCATATAAATTTTTGAACCATCTGTTCTAGAACTGTGAAATATGTCGTTGTTACTATAACAGGAATTACAGTGAATCTATAGATTGTTTTGCATAGCATAGATATTTTAATGATGTTAATTCTATCAATCCATGGGCATAGTACTTTCTTTAACTTGTTTATATCTTCTGTTTTTCAACAACCTGCAGTTTTCTAAGTACAAGTCTTTTATCTCTTTGGTAAAGTTTACTTGTAGGTATCTTAATTTTTTTGTTGCTATAGTAAATGGGATTGCTTATTTAGTTTCTCTTTCTGAGATTTCATTATTGGTGTATAAAAATGCCATCAATTTCTGTGTATTAATTTTGTATCCTGCTACATTGCCAAATTCCTTTATTCAATCTGGTAGATTTTTGGTGGAGTTTTTAGATTTTCCTATGCACTATATCATGTCATCTACGAATAATGACAGTTTCACCACATCACAACTGTTAGATTGGCCACTATCAACAAATCAACAGTGAAAATTGCTGGCAAGGATGAGGGAAAAAGGGGACCCTAGTACACTGCCAGTAGGAATGCAGACTGGTGCAGCCATTATGGAAAACAGTATGAAGTTTCCTCAAAAAATTAAATACGGAACTGCCAGTTGATCCACTAATCCCATGTCTAAGAGATTTAAAACGGCAATCAGAAAGAATGTATGCATCTCTATACTGGAAACAGCCCAAATGTCCATCAGAAGTAGATGAGTGGATAAAAAAGCTGTGGTCCATTTATACCACAGAATGCTAGATAGCAAGAAAAAAGAAGTATCTCTTACCCTTTGAGACAGTATGGAGGGACCTGGAGAGTATTATGCTAAACTAAATAAGCAAGTCAGAGAAACACAAGTATCACATGATCTCATTCATATGTGGAATCTAATGAACGAAATAAACTGATGAACAAAATAGATCCAGAAACATAGAAGCATAGAATAGACTATGGAATTTCAGAGGAGATGGTAGGGAAGGGTGGGTGGGTGGGAAGAGATCAAACAAAGAATTTGTATGCATATATACATAACTCATGGATGCAGACAATAGGGTGGTGGAGGCCTGGGGTAGGGGCTGGGGGGGCTATAAGGGTTCAATGGGAGAAAAATATATTAAATATGTAATACTTTCTACAGTAAAGATTTTAAAAATAGTGATTAACATAAAGTCACATAGGATCCAGAAATATAAATAAATAAAATAAATTATGTTGGTTTTGAAATTACAGCTTTAGAATTTGTGCTATAGACCCTGTATAAATATTAAATATATAAATATATTCTTTACTCCTATAAGGACACACACACACACACACACACACACACACACACACATATCCCAGTGTATTTTGTAATGTAGTCTTCTTTCCCCCAACTCCCCTCTGGCAGCACACCTTTTATCACTTTCCTAGATATATATAACCAAGAAGTATTTCAGATTTCTCTTAATACAACCATTTTTAAAGCATAAGTGAAATGTCAGATGACACTCAGCCTTACTTTGAGTAGAAGGCAATTTTTGTCAGCATTCTGCTCCAGCTAACTGTTTGCATAGAGGAATGTGACCTACTACTCCCAGGTCTACTAATTTTTCTAAAGAAGCAAGGAATTTGGATTTCTAAGGGAAATCTCGTAATTTTAAAATATTGGCCAGACTCAATTTATGATTACTGTATTTGAAGAACATGGCGATGAGAGTATAAACTACTACAAATTTCAAGGGAAATTTTAAAATATGCATCAACACAATGAAAATGTATCCAGTATTTAATTTAGCATTCTAATCATGCTGAGGGTTGATATAGAAAAATATGTGATAAACAGTTAAGTGAAATAAGCAAGTCACCAAAGATTACATATAGTGTAGAGAAATAGATTTGCATTGGAAAAAAATGTTATACTAGTGTTGTTTCTGAGAGAAGAGATTATATGTGAATTATTTGTTTCATATTTATCTGAATATCCTTAAATTCTTTAAAATAAACCTGTCACTAAATGTTTTGAAAATGTATTTTTTTCTGTAAATAAAAGGAATTAAAGTTCCATATTAAAAAATATATATATGGCTGAAACCGGTTTGGCTCAGAGGATAGAGCGTCGGACTGTGGACTGAAAGGTCCCAGGTTCAATTCCAGTCAAGGGCATTTATCTTGGTTGTGGCACATCTCCAGTAGGGGGTGTGCAAGAGGCAGCTGATCAATGTTTCTCTCTCATTGATGTTTCTTTTCTATCCTTCTTCTCCCTTCCTCTCTGTAAAAAATCAATAAATATATTAAATAAATAAATAAATAAATAAATAAATGGTAAATGACTGGCTGGTGTGGCTCAATTGGTTGAGGGCTTTCCCATACACCAAAAGGTTGCCAGTTATATTCCCAGTCACGGTACACACTCAGGTTGTGGGTTCAATCCCCAGTTGGTATATGTATAGGAGGCAATTGATCAATGTTTCTCCCTCACATGGATGTTTCTTTCTCTCCCTTCCTATCTCTCTAAAATCAATAAAATCTTTAAAAATAAATGGCAAATATAGATAGGAAAAATATGAATGAAAGTTGCTCCATAATCTCATCTCTCAAAGTACACTAATAATAAATTTGGGATTGTTACTTAGACTTAAAAAAAAAGAAAACCATTGTAATGTCTTTTAACCTGCTTCATTAAAAATATATTTTCATTGATTTTTTTACAGAGAAGAAGGGGAAGAGATAGAGTTAGACATCCATGAAAGAGAAACATCGATCAGCTGCCTCCTGCACACTCCCCACCAGGGCTATGCCTGCAACCAAGGTACATGTCTTTGACCATAATCGGACCCAGGACCTTTCAATCCACAGATTGATGCTCTATCCACTGAGCCAAACTGGTTTGGGCATTAATCTACTTTTTTAAAAATATATAATTTATTCTTAGAACAAATTTTATAATAAAACTTAGTTCTCCTAAACCTCCTACTTTCACACACCCAGTTTTCCCTATTATGCACCTCTAAAATTAATATGGTACATTAATAAAGCAATATTCATAAATTACAGTGGTACTTTGTGATACAAGCTTCATTCATTTCTTAACCTTGAGGCGTGGGAAACTATGAGACGCTCGAGTCGCAGTAAACTGGTGGGTCGTGTGCAGCGGGCCGATCCGTGCGATTACTCCTATCTCAAATGTTGGTCGCTCAATGGCTCGTATCTCAAAAATCTCATATGTTAGGGCACTCGTATCTCGAGGTACCACTGTATTTTTAACTGAAGTCCATAGTTTATTATTTTTCTAATCTCCTTTTCTGTTCCAGGATCCTATCCATAATACCATATTACATTTAGTGTCAAGTCAGCACCTCTTGATTGTGATAATACTTATTATTACATCAGTGACAGTTTTGAATATT